>MJUU01060544.1:19878-66300 GCA_002080025.1 Modiolus philippinarum
GTCAAATTTTTTTCTCTCACTTTTTCTGTGTAACTTTTTTCAATTCGGTGTACTCCCAGTTCTCAAAAAAATATGGGGTTTTTTTTGTTCTGTTTTTGTGTTTTTTTTACCAAACTTATGTCATTTTTAGGTCTTTCGAGGTTTTTTTAGGGGTCAACATTTTTTTTTGGGGGGGGGGGGTTGGAGGTGTGGGATATTGTGTCATGGCAGACATAGAAACAGAAAAAAATAGACTCGAAGAGAAATAACTGCAGAAGCAAATCAAATTGGAATTGTCTGCATGTAGGATGATTGCACTTGTCAACACTGTGCAGAACTTCTATGTTTGATATTTCCGAAATATGCCAATTTCTGTCAAACGAAATGTGTTATCTATCATTCATATATTTAGGTATGGACCATTTAACTTGAAAAGAGGGTACGTTTTTTTTTATTCGCCACAGAATTTTTTCACGCAAAAAAAATATTTTTTAACTCATATCAACAAAATATTATTTTATTTCAAAATTAGGATAATCTTTTTTTGACATAAAGCCTCCATCACAATATTTTGATTCAGCATTTTTGCTGTCAAAATATTTTTTATCACATAAAATCAACTTCCTGTAGATGGGATGTTGTCTTCTTGACATTTGCTAAATTCCCTTTCTTTTTCATATTTAACATATTTTGGGGGGAAAACCAAAGCCCATGCCCTTTTTAAAATTTAAATGGTCGGTCTCTTAACCGAAAAAAATCATGAAAAACACAATCAGTGTTTTTACATCCCTATATGCTGCTCAGCTTCTGTAATATTAACACTTTTTTTTATTACTTATGCATTTTTACTAAATTTTAAAGGTCTTAAACAAACAAGCCATTTTTTGTCAAAAGAAATTTCATTATGAAGCAGCAGCAACAATTTGTATAGAAACTGTATGAAAACAAAAGTAAAAGAATTGCTTTCCTTCAAATGGTCTTGATGTAAAGTTTATTGTCCAGAGTTATCAAAGGAGTTATTCCTGACAATTTCTTACAGTTAGGAGCACCAAGAGTTGAATTTTTATTGTTTTGCGTCATTTTTGCATTTTTTGGTGAAAAAGTGATTTTTTGAGAAATCAAAAATGAGATATCAAAATTCTTTCATTTTTTTCAGAATTTTGTTAGAATGATTTCAACATGTTCTAACAAGTACTTGAAGAGATATTTGGTTTTTAATTTTAAGATACATAGAAATACACGTTGGTGGTACGTTTCTTTTGATGTTCAGTATATTATTTACTTTTACTGTGTTTGTCCTCCTCCAATTCCAAAATAGTTTTCTCAACTTCAGGCATTATCGATTTCATCTGAAAGCTCGTCGAAATGCCCCTGTGCCAAATAAAACCTTCCCCACTTGTCAAGTTTGTACATTTCTCAATCATGTCAATGTACTTTGAGAAATGCAGAAACGGTTAATGACAAGTGGGGAAGATAGCCAGTGCCAAGATGAGTATATTTCCCTGAACCAAGAAACATAACATTTTGTGCTATAAGACAAATATTTTTGGACATTTTTGGTACTGTTATATTCCCCGTCTTGGAGGACTACAGTAAAACATCAGGGACAGTGCACAAGTTTTTAATCCGACAAAGGCAAAATATGCATGTACGGTTACATTGTAACACACTGATGCTTAGAGTTTGTGTGAAAAATTTCACATTCCATGTACCAAATGTCACGATTTATTAATGAATGTAATATCCACAAATATGAAAAATTCGCCAAAAATTCCTTCCTCTTATCGTCTGCTTACTTACCGACATCAACAAACTGTTTTCTCAACTGGTTCTTGAGCACTATTCTTAGTAGGGGGAAGTTACAAAAAAAAATATATTGAATAATACTCCAATGAATCTTAGTTGTATATTTTTATTAGATTTTTATAATTTTTTACAAATGTTTCCATTTATTGTTGAAGCAAATGTAATTACGATCAGTTGAAATTTGATTTTATCACGTGACAATTGATTTCAACTCAAAACGGCTGTAATTGTAATTAATTATTTAAGTATACTGGTATTTTAAAAAGTAAATGCATCGGTTAATTTCCTAATACAGCGGTAGGAGTTTAAGAATTGATATTCACCTAAAACTGTCATATTTCCTGATTTCACGTTAACGTTTTTGTTTCGAGAGTTCCACAAAATTTTCTCATTTCCGGAAGCGAAAATTTCAAGGGACCATAACTCCTACCATAGGAGTGAGCTTCGCTCGCTTATTAATGGATTATGACCTTTGGTAGTAATTAAATAGAATAGCGACACGTAGTCTCTATCAACCAGACTCTTCCAGCTATGGCAGATATCCCAATGTAGAGAGTCTAATCAACCCAGACTTTGTGACATTGCGGAAAATGTCCCGGATGTGAAATCGGTTGACGTATTTTAATGTGCGTTTTATGTAGTGACGTCATAAGTGAAAGTAGAACGAGACTTACAGACCCTATTGCATACGTTTTTATAAAATTAAATTTCATAATTATTGTTTGTTAGCCTGTATCGTCCTAAATTATGAGAATTTAAAAATAAATGTTGTGCACTAGCCACAAATTAATGTTAATAAACAAAATAAAAATGGTATGGTAGGCCAAAACTAAAAAGTAAAAATAAACCAAATTTACAAACTAACTAAATATCCAAAAAGAGCGGAAAGAAAAGTTTGTCCAACATTTCGGCAAGTACGGCCTTATTCCACGGGCAACGGGGACAGAAAAAAAAAACGGAAAAAGGTGTTGAGGATATGGAAGAAAGCTACTACTAACTAACGTGTAACAAAAATCACCTGTAAAAATCAAGCTTAATCTTGAACTTAATCCAAAAAGAAAATAAAGCATTTGTATTCCGTTCTGCGCAATCGTGTAATTTCAAAAAAAGAAGTAAAATCATAAAATTGACTTTTCTTAACGTTCACGCCAGTGTCGAACAGTCTTCAGAAAATGGATAATTTTTTGTTCAAGGAACTGTCGTTGTTTCTCATCCGCGCTAGGTTGTAAACGGACATTTACATGCATGTCCAGTATGCTGTGGTTGGATCGCCGAAAGTGTTCACTTACTCGACAATCTACGTTTTCAGTAGTGCCGGTGAAACCATTTTTTAGTTTGAAGACGTAAGCCGATCATACTACTTCATCTGTTTCCCAATCAGACCGCTTGCATTTTCTAGTGCCCTTGTATTCACAGGGAATTATGATGAGTAGCACTCTTGAAAGACCTAGTGACAAGATGCTGTTTTAGACTCTTTCCTTTCCTGAAGGCTGTAATAGGAGGGGAATGTTGGAACACTAATGGCACGTGTTCGTCCTTGAGAACTATGGATTTAAAGTTTGGGGTCAAAATGTTTTTCATGGCTTCGTTATGAAATAAGTATGTCAGGACCAACGGCACACAGTCGTCGGTATTGTTTACCCTTTGCTCCATAGCCTCAGATCTGGTCACTCGGGAAACTGAAATCATAGCTCGATCCAAAATTTTGCTGGGGTTCCCTCTCTAAACAAAAAAGGATTTCATTCTGTTGCATTGAGTCCTGAAATCCTGCTCGTCACTACAAATACGACGAACTCGTAAGAATTGTGACTTTTTGGAATAGCATCTTTGCATGACTTAGGATGACAAGACCCATAATTTAAGTAACAGTTGGCGTCTGTCGGTTTGTAAAACACTGAAGTGGAAATCTGCCCATCCTCTATGGAACAATTAATGTCGGGAAAAGAGAGACTATCTTTGGTAATGTTTAAAGTTTATTTGATGGCCGGATGGCTTCTTAAATTAATAAAGCAAAATATTCTAGAGACATATTACCTTAATCCGAACTGGTTTTATTTCCAGTAAGTCAGTTAAGATTTTGATCCTGATATTTTTGCTAAAAGGCGTTTTTATTTTAAGCCATGAATTTCAGCCTACTGTCAAATTGCTTTTATTGTAATATCAAGCACGATACTTTCAGGCATAATGCAAACAGTCTAAACATGTCAAAATTGTCCCGAAGTAAATACCGGTACTATTAGCCCAAAAAGAAGAGAATGGTATACCAATGTATCAAGCAAAAACTCGTGAAGGCATGTGTATGTCTCCAACTTGCGACCATCGTTTTCAAATCAACTTAAGCCTTTTACAGGGGACAAATCCGTGACTGTCCTTGCCAAGTCTGATTCCATTAGGCACCGTAGTCTCAGATCTCTGAAAGTGTTTTTGTAGGCCCAAACGTTAAACTATTTTCCCTGCTGTCGGTTATCTTAAATAAAATACAAATTTGAAGAGAAAAACACCTCTATACAGGGCACCACGCAAATACTTTTGTTAAATGAACAAATAAAGGGATATGGACATAATCCTTAGAAATACACGGTTAGATTAAGCATGGTAAGATAAAAGTTATGAAAAAGAAAGGAAATGGGGTAAATGTCAAGGAGACAACATCCCATATCCAGGTTAAAACGACCCAAAACAAAGCATCTAGGGGTCACCGTACGGTCTTCAACACAGTGAGGAACCTCACACCATATAGCAAGAACTAAATGGCCCCAAAAGGTAAAAAAGTGAATTAATCAATGGAAACAAACCACATCCATTAACTGGATTATTATAGTTGTAATTGGCCTTGTACTTTTCTTAATACAGTTTCTCAATAGGTCCGATGAAAATCAATGTTTTCCTGTTTGCTGATGGTCATCTAAGATAACATATGAATCTGAAGGCGTCTATCCCCGGACTATTATGACCCAAGTTTAGTTCCAACTGGCACAGTAGTTTCAGAGGAAGAGACTTTTGAATAAAAGTTTTACACGCCGGAGGGACTACAGACTCAAAGCTCATGCTGGATAAGCCAGTTCATCTTGCAGTGCACCCTGGTCTGACATGAGTGAAAAAGTCAAGAATTGCTGGCGATTTCGTGGTGTTTACACTGACTTTTCATTCTATAAAATTAACAACAGGAGGTTACTGGTGTTTACACCGACATTTGTTGGTGTTTGCAGTGTGAAAAATGTTAGACCTGAGTGTTTTGTAACTGAAACATTTCGTGTGTACTGAATAACGATATTATGTTTTTGAATCTACACTAGGTAAGTTAGCAATAGGTCATTCACAGTGAATTTCACATTTTTTCACCTTTGCGATGCAACGGCAGTATAATACCGAAGGAACAAAGGAGTGGTATTGACAAAAAAAATCTAAGTCCAAAGACATGGCCAAAACGAAAAAGAAAACAGCAAACAATGACGTTAGAAGGCTACAAAGCACAGAAATAAAAAACACAACATACATACAATGTCAAGGCACTCACAGTGTGAACTCCTATGAGACTTAGAGTGACATCGGGTGCACCGGAAGAGTAAGCATGTCCTATTCTGTAAATAGCACCTGTTACATTGTAAGTGACTAATAACAAAATACCGAAGGTACTGAATCAATCTAGGAAAAAAAATGAAATCGGTATAGTCAAATCCCGGGAGAAGTTAATCTAGGTGAAAATATCCGTTTTCATTTGGGACACTGACACGTAATAATAAATAAAACTACAAGCTACACACTCGACACAATCGAATCAACTGTGAAATATACGCTCCATAGGCTGGAGATATAGGTATTTTGCTGCCAAGAAAGGGAAATTCACAATTGGGAAGTTAGAATCACGCTTGTCATATAGCTTAGATTTCAACCATTCATTTTCGTCAATATACAACAAAAGATCTAGGTACAAAGCCGAGTGATTGTGTCAGTTGTTTCTTTAATTTCAAGTTCATTGGAATAGATCTGATGTAAATATTCCATAATTTTTTTGATTATTAAGAGAAAGTGAAGATAATCAATTAATAGAAACAATAGATCAATTGTCTGCTAAAACTGTATTGCTGCAGTATTCTTAAAAACACATTGCTGCAGTATTCCCACAAAGACACACTCGTCACCCAAATCTAGTTTATACATATTCCAGAAATTGTAAAGAAAAATATGAAGCAGAATATTTTTTTTATTCTAAATTCATTGTTTTCGTTTGGTTTCCATACTAACTGAAAGCTTAACTACCCATTTCAACCCATTTCAGACCACCATTCAAAAAAAAAAAAAAAATGGGCAGAGATTCCCCTTATAATCCAGTTAATGCATATTGTTGCAATCAAAACATTCCAAGTCCCCCTTTAAGAAAAGAATCAATTTATGTAAATTCTAAAACCTAAGGTTTAACACCCTCTATCGTAGTTTCCTCCTTAGCTATATTTGATATTGCTGATAATTCGGATTTCGTTAGGTTTTATTTTTTTAAATTATGGATTTCCTAAGTTTGGGTTCTAGTGCTGCTGATGAGGAATTAATTTCCTAAATAGCCATACAGCTCATTAAAAGTTAACATAAGTGTTATGGTATTATGTTCGTTTACTCCATATCCTTTCGTAAAATAATAACGACAGGAGTTCCTCTTAAAATCTAGTTTAAGCATATTTCTGAAATTGTGAAGAAAAATGTGTAGCACAATACTTTTTTCATAGATTCAGTGTTCTGGTTTGGTTTCCATGGCAACTAGAAGCTCAACTATCAATTACAACCCATTTCAGATCACAATTAAAAAATGGCAGGGTTCCCTTATAATCCAGGTAATACTTATTGCTGTAATATATATTTAATCTTTGAGTTTCAGGAAACTTACAAAAAATCAGTATACAAAAATGTTATTTTTTCATCTAAGATTTTGATGAGGAATTAATTTCCGAAATGGCCATACAGCTCATTAAAATTATTCCAGTTGGGGTTAACATATGGGTTATCGTCTCATGTTCATTTACCCCATATCCTTTCATAAAATATTTATATGAAATGGACATTGCAGAATAATTCAGTTATATTGAATACTTCTTCACATTGAATTTTTTAGCTCCCTTAGTTTTATTACACCCCTTTTTAATCTTGACTTTTCATTATATCTGATTTTTAAGTTAATGACATACAAAAAAGTTTGTTGGTGAACATAAATAGAGCTATTAAATGAATAAATATGTTCTACCAATATAAAGAGTACTTTTGTATGAACAATAAAACCTTTTTAGCTATTTTTGATATCAGATAATACCAAACATATGATTTTAGGCTTTATTGAAATGTTTAACTTTTGTTCCATTTTTGGAAGTTGTGACCTTGAACTTTGCCGCATAAACCTAAAAAATTGCTAGGGTCCCTTTTCTGACCATAAGTCAATCATATGCTAAGTTTCATTTTGATGTGTAATGTAGTTCCTGGAGATATTGTGCGGAAACGGAAATGTCAAATTTTTGTTCTATTTTTAGAATTTACGACCTTGACATTTGTTGCACAAACCTAAAAATCAAAAGGGTTATTTCTCTATATCTTTGCAAAGTTTCATTTAGATATGACATGTGGTTCTTAAGATAACATGCGGAAAACGAAACTTGACACCGGGACGCCCACACACCATTCATCAAATTATTAGCAGAGTTCGACTTCGTTGCAACTCGGCTAAAAATGTTAGAATCACTACTAGAAGCTAAAAAAACACAAATTCGCATGTCATATCTATTCAGAATTAAAGTCTCTATAGGGATTGGCTATACCAAGCAAGCCTCCGAATATTACGAATGAATAAACAGTGCAGTGAAGTTATGTGAATTATACTATACTGTTATTGCAGTTGGTAAATCAAAATGATGAACCCCAGCTGTTTTCTTTTTAAGAACATTCCACACAAAGAAAATAATATCGATCAAATCTAGTATAGAAATCGAAAAATATTCTGGCTAGGTCGAATCATATGAAAGGGTTATAGATATGATGCTTCTGTAAATATCAGCGGAGACTTAGACGGTATTGTTTGATACCCCCTTTACGGTCCATGTAAAAAGTTATAGTTGAAACGCATTAATTTATACGTTTTTGTCTCGCCCGCGACGGAAGTCACAGAAGCGAGACATGGGGATACAGTTTCGACAGCGGTAACTGCGATAGCGTCAACAATTGGAACTTTAGAAATTGTTATGCTTCTATTTGTTGTAGATAAATAGTATTAGTATTTGATATGCAGTAGCAAAAGTATGGCTTCAACTCAATAACCTACTTAATTTGTGCTCTTATTCGGAGTCATGCATTTTCAGAAGCAGCTATTACAGACTGTACCAATTGTCCTAGCCACGTGGTATTTGACTATCAATTGCGATTTGAGGAGTACATACCAATTCCGAGCCAACATTGTGGCCATGAGGCCTTAGATATGCACTACCGATCACGTTAAGTGTTTGCAAACAGTGAATACAACCTGCACTAATAGTCCTTGTTAATTGATATTTGACATACTTTATGTCTTGAAGAGAACATACCGATTCGACGCCCATAAGGTGTCATGCTAAGGGTTTCTTTACAAGCGGTTAATATAGCCTGTATCAGTAGTTCTAAGCACTTGATATTTGACATACATGAAGGTTATGTTTTACATGTTTAATACCCTTTACATGTCTTATCACGATGCATGTGCTGAAATATTTCTTTAAGGAGGTTCGCTTCTCATGTTTTGGAATTTCTGTCAGATTTTCGAATTCTCTGGTTTTTATCTATTTAAAAGCATTATATTTTTTTACCCATGGACCCCCGTATTTTTCCCGTAATATATTTTATACATCTTGATGAGCATTCTGAAAAAAAAATCATTAAATTCTATTTATTTTGTCACATTCATTTATGATCTAACCTTGCTCTTGATTATGCTATAAAAATTCAAGAAGTTCAGTTTCCCGCCAAATTTTTAATTAATCAATTACTTAAGATCAGTATCTTCCGAAAGTAACCCTCACACCCCTTCATAATTACTAGTAGTTTTTTAGCTCACCTGGCCAAAGATCATGTGAGCTTTAGCCATATCTCGGCGTCCGTCGTCCGTCCGTCAGTCGTCCGTCCGTCGTCCGTCCGTCCGTCCATTAACTTTTATTCAAATATCTGCTCCTCTGAAACTACTCGGCTAATACTAACCAAACTTGGCCTGAATCATCACCAGGGTATGTTCTTTCAAGTTCGAGATTTCTATGTCCGGAGACCAAAAAATATGGCCGCTGTTACTAGAAATAAAATATAGGGGATAAATTGCTGTTTTTTTGCAAATTACTCGAAAACCATTACAGATATCAAAATTCTAACATTGAGTAAAAATGATCAGCATGATGAGATCTACCTGCCCTGCAATTTTAGAGAATATCCGTTTACCCGTCTTGGAGTTATTCCCCCTTTTCCGTAAAATTTTCGTTACTTTTGGTCTTATATATTGAAATTGATAAAAGATAGAAGTGAAGTTTGTATAACAAAAATGGTCAGCATAGTAAGATCTACATGTCCTGCAATTTTGAAAAAAATCTGACAACCCACATAGGAGTTATTGCCACTTTTTCTTTGAATTTTCACAATTTTTGAACGTTTTTACTTTTATTTCAAAAACTGTTTGAGATAAAGGTGAAATTTGAATTGCAAAAGTGTTGAGGTTTTCCAGAACTACAATTTCTACATATGTCCAGCAGGTTCGCATCTCATCCAAGATGGCCACCAGCGGGGAAGATAGTTTAACATAGGATCCTATGGGAAATGCATTCAAAGATCTTCTCTTCTGAAACCACTGAGCCAATGGGGACCAAATTTTGTCACAATAGTCATTGGGTGGTCCCCTTTAAAGTTTGTGATTTTTTGCGTTTGTACCTCATCCAAGATTGCTGCCAGCGTGGAGCACAGTTTAACATAGGTACCCTATGGGAAATGCATTCAAATGTCTTCTCCTCTGAACCCACTGAGCCAATTGGAACCAAACTTGGTAACAATAGTATTTAGATGTTTTCTTTCAAAGTTTGTGATTTTTATGTTCATACTTCATTCAAGATGGCCGCAAGTAGGGAACATAGTTTAACATAGGGACCCTATGGGAAATGTATCCAAAGATCTTCTCCTCTGAAACTACCAAGCCAAATTGAACCAAACTTGGTCACAATAGTCCTTGGGTGGTCCCCTTTAAAGTTTATGATTTTTACGTTCTTACCTCATCCAAGATGGCCGCCAGCTTGGAACATAGTTTAACATAGGGACTCTATGGGCAATGCATTCAAATGTCTTCTCCTCTGAACCTACTGAGCCAATTGGAACCAAACTTGGTTTCAATTGTCTTTGGGTGATCCCTTCCAAAGTTTGTGATTTTTAGTTTGTACCTCATCCAAGAATGAAATTGTAACATCTGCTGAACTGATTTATAGTATGAATGGGTGGTCTTTAGGTGACAATGAATAAAACCAGTGACCAGGTGAGCGATACAGGCTCATGCGAGCCTCTAGTTTAGTTTACTTCGGGGTCACTATCCTAATCCGGCCTGATCTTGTGACTTTCCTAGTATACTAACTATAGAATCATCAACATACAAACAAATCGACATGCCGACAACAAATGTGCAATTAAAAATATCATGTTTACATGTTACAGTAAGTCAACCGACATACATGATGAAATAGTTATCATGTAAATACGATGACAGTTTTACACGTCGATATGCCGACAAGCAGACATAATAATGCAAGAGAACAGATGCAAAACCAATTGTTGAAGTCCTCATGGACTTTAAGATAAAGAACAACAATGGAGTGGGTTTCCATTGCTTTCTTTTGCCATATAGAGCCTATGTCTCGTGTGCATTTACCCCATATACCTCCATTGCTTATACTAAGTAAAAAAGTGATATCGTACAGTTTTACAGAGAGGATGGTACACCAACTAACATGTTGACAGGCAGACAAAACGACAGACATGCATGATGAAGAAAGATAGCTTAAATCCAAAACGGTTTTGCCAGGGGTGTAAAGGACCATTTTGGCATGGTGGTTCGTGAAATATTCCCATTAAATCAGTGTAATAGATGCTGTTACAGATATATCTATATTTTAAAGCATAAAGTCAACTTAAGCCTGATAAGCGATGATAAAAAAGACGATATGTCGACTTACTGCTCTTTTTTTATTCAGAATTATAAAAGTTCCCTCGGAACAAATATATATAATAAACATTGGCATAACATCTGTTCCTTCCAAAACAATTTGTATAAACCGGTTATTCTATTAGATAAAATTCTATATATTTGTTCAGTTGAAACAAGTATTCTGTTATATTTTATCCTTTTGGAACAAATACAATGAAGTAAAAAAGCATATAAAGTCTAATCTAACAATGGATTTCTGTAAACATACTTTTTTTCCTTTACAACTAATATTAATACGTCATTTATTCCGTGACGAACAAATATTATATTTTTCCGAATATAAAAAAACCCAAGTTATATTTTATCTTTTGGAACAAATCTTATGATGAAACTGATGAATTCTGTCAAATTTCTATGTTTCGATATTTCGTAAAGAGTGACTTTCATTAGAATTTCAATAAAGAAACAGATGCTATACCTATGATTTTTTGGGTAACGTCTTTGGGAATGCTGCAGCAATACAGTTCCAGCAGAAAATGATCTATTGTTTCTGAGAACTGATTATCTTGTCTAAAGATGAAAACAGACAGAAAAAATGTAACAAGGAATTTATTGTCAATGACCAATTGCCAACTTACCTCTTGTAGATTCAAAAGCATAATATCTTTATACAGTACACGCAAAATGTTTCAGTTACAAAACACTCAGGTTTGACATTTTTCACACTGCAAACAACAGCAAATGTCGGTGTAAACGCCAGCAAACCTCCTGATGTTAATTTCAAAAGCCAGTGTAAACACCGCAAAATCACCAGCAATTCTTGGTGTTTTCACTCACGCAAGATCAGGGTGTTTTGTAGCGGAAACACTCTGTGTTCTGTAAGTTGAACTGGTTTTACCCAGCACGAGCTTTTGTAATCACTTTAAGCCTGTAATCCGTCTAGTGTTAAAAACCTTTATTCTAAGGTATCTTCCTCTGAAATTACTGCGCCAGTTGGAACAAAACTTCATCAAAATAGTCCGTGGATAGACACTTTTGGGTTCATGTTTTATCTTAGATGACCATCAGCAGGCAGGAAACATAAAGTAACATCGGATATTGTGAGAAATTGCCTTAAGAAAACAACTGGGCCAATCAAAACTAACTTTAAACAATAGTGATGCCCTGTAAAGAGGTGTTTTTCTTTTCAATTTTTAATTCCTCTGAAATTACTGTGCCAGTTGGAACAAAACTTCATCAAAATAGTCCGTGAATAGACACTTTCGGGTTCATATGTTATCTAAGATGACCGTCAGCAGGCAGGAAAACATAAATTAACATCGGACGTTGTGGGAATTGCCTAAAGAAAACAACTGGGCCAATCAAAACCAACTTTAAACAATAGTGATGCCCTGTAAAGATGTGTTTTTCTTTTCAATTTTTAATTCACTGAAGATTACCGACAGCGGGGAATATAGTTTTAGATTTGGTCCTATTGGAACACTTTCAGTGATCTGACGCTACTGAGCCTATTGGAATCAGACTTGGCACGACAGTAATTGGTTTGTCCCCTGCAAAAAGCTTAAGGTGATTTTCAACAAGATGATTGAAAGTTGGTGACATAAACATGCCTTCACGAGTTTTTTTTCGTGATACGAGGTATGGCCACTTTCCCATGAATTTATTTCCTTCAACATACCATTTGGAAAATGCATTTGTTATATACACTATTATAACAAAATCTATTGAAATCCAAATTCTTCCCTTGAGTACCATAAGATAAAAGATTCGGGCTGTAAACTTGCCACTTGAATGTAATTTTACAGATTTTGATAATTTTTGTAGATATCGTTGAAAGTTGAAAGTTTTGTATAGCATCTCTAGAAACAAGCTTAACAGACAGCCGTTTTGAAGGGCAAATCCTTATCAATTACAAAATAAAAGATGGTTTTGGTTTTCGAAGTCCTTCGAGTAGTACCATCTTCGCAAACACTGTAAAATTGCCTAAATGGATACACAGACCTATTTACAGCCACCATTGACAGCTAATATGTCACAAAATATAGAAGTGTGGAATGTGTTAATTCTATTCTTAGGAAGTACATGTACCAGAGACCACCTTACCTGAGTATCGAAAAAGATTTGAGCATATTTTTAAAATGACCCATTATAGGAACAAAATTGACGGTTAAATTGCCATAGTTCTTTTTTTTAAACACAATTACTGATTAATTTTCGTGCCTTTTTGTTGAATTTAAAATATTAATAACAATTAAAAATTGCATAATTCAAAAGAGGTAGTACCAAGAAAGTCCGGTATTATTTCACTTGAAACATTTGTTAAAGCAGCAAAATTAAAGGAACAAATCACAGGGAAATGAAGTAAATGTGCATGGGACAAAGTCCCTGTAAATACATGGTAAGATTAAGCAAATGGAACAACTTTTATTGCCTGAAACATGAAAGAACTGGTTTTGTAATAACATCAGGAAAAAACAAAAAATAATGGGGTTTGTCATAACACCAGTTGATAACGTGATTTATCATAACATCAGAAAACGAAAGGAAATGTCATAAGATCAGTTAGTAAGCATAACATCAGGAAAAATAACGCGATAGTCATTACAACTGGGCACAAGAGGCTCTCAACAGGCTGTATTATTATCCTGATTCATGGCTGGCACATAGAAGTCCAAATAATCTCGGTGTTAAAGTGTCTTATTATCTTGTATGTGAATAAAGGGCGTCAAGCCCTTCAATATGTAAAGAGGCTGTTTTTAAATGATAAAAGTGGAAAAATCTGCCTGATTTTCCTTGTAATTTTGTAAATTGTAAACTTAACTTGAGGCGACCTGTTGTGTATTTTTTAAATTTAGCCAACTAAGGACAAATAGGAAAAGCAGTTTCAGAGGAGAAAATCTTTAAATGTGCTTTCGGTTAGGGTTCAGTGTTAAAGTTGGTTCTTATTGGCGGTCATAATGGATGATGCACAAACATCCCGCATGCATTTTTAAGGAACTACCCAAGACTTTTATGACTATTGTGACCTAATGTGATTCTTATTGGCTCTGGGGGTTTAAAGGAGAAGATCTTTGAATGCTTTCCAATAGGGTCTATTGTCAAACTATTTTCGAATCTGGCATTCATCTCGGAAGAGAGATGGACTTTCTGGACAAACTTTTTAAGATAAGGACCACTAAATGACTTGTAACTAAGTTTTGTTCTAATTTGCTCTTTTATTTCAAGGGTGTTTTGAATGCTCTTCCATAGGATCTAATGTTAAAATATTTTTCCCAGGTGATTTTGACAGGGATTTGCCGGACATATTTTCAAACTAGAAAATTTGTGAACAAATCTCACTCATATAAACCACCTGCTCACCGACTGGATTCCAGAAGTGGAAAAAATAAGAATAATAAAAACAAATTAAATTTTGGAAATGTAGGTGAACAACGTCGATATACGCTGAGCATTCTGTGAAAGTTTCAATCAATTTTATCAATTGATCAAAAAGGGGGGGGGNTTATCGCCATAAAGTAAGAACCCTTTGACGAACGGACGGATATGCGAATCGACATCATGACCACTATATACTGCCCCGCAAAAGCAAGTTCATATAGGTGGCTTCAATTGTTTCGAGGTCGGTTTGACAGAAAAGATCATTTAAATTGATTTCAAATAGTGTCTAGTGGGGTGTGGGGTTTTCTCACCGTTCATTGAAGATCTTATGGTGGCTTTGAGTTCTTATTACTCCCCTTTGGGTCGTTGTACACATTCCCCGTTTCCCTTCTTTTTTCTAGTGTAAAAGGTGAATGGAAGGATATGGAGTAAATGCACATGAGACAAAGTCTCTACAAATATTTGGTAAAACAAGCAAAGGAACACTTTCATTGTTGTTCTTCATCTTGAAGTCACCATTAGGCCATCAACAATGAGCTTTACTCATGCCTCATAGTACGTTCAAGACGACCCCTAGCACTGGATTGAGCGGAATTCTTTGCTTATTGCCAAAAAAAAAACGCTACATCCATATTTGTTACGTCATGGACGCGGGATTGTCAACAAACATAAATTAAACTGGCAAAGCGCTCTTACAATCACTGCCATCCGTTGCTCGACAAAAGCACCAGTGTCTTAAGCTATTGGACGATTACAAAAAACAGACTAACACAAGGCACTCATCAATTCATTTGTAAGACAACTTGGCATTATAAAATAAAACTAACCATAACCCATTAAAACTATGTTCCTCAATGGCACCAATCTTGGATGAAGCACAAATATCCCGAACATATTTGTGAGGAACCATCCAGTGGCTATTGTGACTTAGTTTTAATTGGCTCTGTGTCTTCAGAGAAGATCTTTAAATGCCTTCTCTTTGGGTCAAATTTGAAAGCATGTTCCCAACTTGAGGACATCTTAGATAACTAAATACCGAATAACTGTGAAATTTATTTTTGTATATGCGCATTTCGACAACTTATGTCTTTTCAGTGCAGATAAAATCTAATCGTTTGGAAGACCATCAACTCAAAGGTGCTTAAAACTGATAGAGAACAAATAACCTAATTGACCCAACAGTAAAGCCAAAATCAGCTAAGGACAGAGCATGAGGGAGATACTCCTTATTTCCAACAAAATTTACAAATCTTTAGATATAGCAAGGTTCCAAATAGAATCGGCTTTCGGGTCAGTACCTAAGTACTGACTACTGGGCTGGTGAATACCCTCAGGGACTAACTAGATATGACGCTATCTGTAACTGTTATCAAGTTTTTCTTAAAGAAAAGTATTAGGAAAATATCATAATGATTTTAAAAAAATCAAATTTTTCAAATAGTAGGAGAAAAATGCCAATATGTAATGAACATTCTGTGAAAGTTTCATTTAATTTCATCAGGTGATCTAGGGGGAGTTGCTATAAAGTCAGACAGTCAGACGAACGAACAGATGGTCATCATGACCCGCAAACGCGGGGTATAAACGTATGATTCCAATTGGCTTAGTAGTTTCAACAGAAAAGATATTTTGATTTCAAATAGAGGTCCTTGAATGCCTTCCCTTTGGGTCAAATTTAAAAATATGTTCCCAACTTGTGGTCATCTTTGGTATCTCGCTTCTAGAAGGAGAAGCTCGTTGGAAGTGTTTGTTTAAATTAGTTCCCCGCTGGCAGCCATCGTGGATGAGGTGCATGTACGTCAGACAACACCCAAAAGTAAAATAAAGTCAAATCCTTGAAATGGTAAGCATTAAATAGTAGAGTAGTTTAAATATCAGGCAAAATGTACAAAATTACTAATTCTTTACCAATAGGCACAAAATGCAACACCTCTTAATATATGATTTCTTAGATTTCATGCAAGAAATTTGTTGACCTCCACCATATATCTTCAATAAAAACGAAAACTTTAAAATTTTTAATGGAAAAAACATTAAATTCATGATCGGTTATTCTATTCTCTACAAAATTAGTGTAGATAGCGCGTACCAGGCTGATCATTTTCAACCAGTTTTTTTTTTGCTGTAATTGTTTTCAAATTATTTGAAAAAAAAATAATGAAAAGTCAACAATTTACCCCTATGTTATGTTTTCAATAACAGGGGTTATGCTGTTAAGCCTACGGACTAATGGAATATATTTTTTTATTAACAATTTAAAGGGAAATTACTGTGATAAAGTTGAAACATAAAAATGTTTTATTGTTACTGTACTGATATTATATCTTTTGCATGTGCATACAAATGTATGATTTTACTACTTCCTTCGGTTGATCTAAGGAAGTACACCCGGGGTAACCCAAACATTTTCAACAGATAACATTTTCTTTAAAGTTTGCAATATGCAAGAAAAATGAACTTAATATACCCAAAGAAAAGAAAATAAAGAAATTTCCCAGTGAGATTTTTTATCAACAGTTCTCAAAAATATCCCTATCATGGGGTCATAAATTCTGCACCGAAATTACTATTGGGCATATACTAATGTTCCAAGCATCAATAAGAATCGGCAAAAATAAGCCCTTAATTGATAACCTGCTTCAAACAGAAGTTGTAGTTCTAAATATGAAAAAAAAAGATCATTGACATGCATAAAGTGTTGATTTGCAGTACCATATAAATTAAAATTTGTCAAAACATTTTGAAAATACACGTTCAGTTTCTTCTATAGAAAAATCCTATGATATGATATTCATCACAAACTGGAAAATTAAAGATCCTATAACTTATATCAGTCTTTTTTTTAATTTCACATTGTTAAGAAAACTGCGAACAAAGTCTTCATTATACCTAAATGCCGAATGTCAAGTGAAATTAATTACCTCCCTTGCCAGATATCTGACTTTCATTAATTTTTATATTTTTACAGTGTAGATAACATTAAAAAAACAGGATATTTTAATGTTTAAATTTGATAAAGTATTTCAAAAAAAATCTAGTTTGGTTGATAATATGGACATATTATTTCTAATTAGGCTAGATATTCTGATTTTTTGTGTTTTATTCATACAAATCAGAAGAAGTAGAAATTTTATGACCCAAGATATACTACAGGAATAAAGTATGTAAATAAGAAGGATGTATACTTACTGTTCAGTTTGAGCTGCGACGTATCGCTGAAAATTTATGTTTGATACTTCACTAGAATCAGTTCTTTCGATGTATATACTACTTATACTACCAGGGGGGTCTATAAAATTAACAGTGTTGGCAACAGGGCGTCCTTCATTCGCAACTAAAATCCTTTTACAGCTATCATAGAAAGCAATTCCTTTTGGATTTATACCACTCACTAAAAAGTAAAAACAAACTTGTATTAATTGTGTTTGGATGCAAACAGCTTATTACTATGGGCATTTCTAGTCCCCGTTTTTACGGAAATGTTGTTAAAAAATGCCAAAAACTGTTTAAAGATCCAGAAAAATTGGGACATAACATACATTCTTTACGTAATAAGAATTTATGTTTGCAAGATATTGTGCTTGCATCCGTACAATTAGCTTTGAGATCTAGTTACTTGAAAATTTTACACACATACTGGCCTCTCACTGATACTGCCGATGTCTACTGAAATATATGATGATTCTTGACCAAAGCCTTCGGGAAATTTTGAGTCTGATTTTTCTTCCGTAGTGCGACATTGTTTTACCAGCAGACTAGGCTCCTTGAGCTAGCCGGTAGTTTAGCGGCGAGCACCCCTTAACCCATCTTTCAAAATTACGTATTGTCATTTTTTCTCCTTTCAAGATTGTGGTCATGGAGTTAGTAGTCTACCTGTATTGGGTTTTATTCGTATGTTTATGATACTATAGGGAAATGGGACAGATAAAGGGAAGGTTTGTTTACCCATAAACCGGTTTAACCGTACCGCTGGCTTTTGCTAGTGCTGGTACCAACTCCGGCTGTCCCGATTTCCTATCGTTGTTAACGTCTGACTTTTGTATTGTTTGTGTTTTCCCGCTTATCCCAACTTTTACAAGAAAGTCTCCAAAACGAACTCCCATATCAGAGATGAGATCAGCATATTCCACTTAAGTTTTCTGTAAAATTTCATTCAATTCTAAAAACTTTTCATTTACCAACCTACTGTTCGTTTCCATTGAAACGGTCGCCATTTTGAAGTTTTGAAGACCAGAAACTCATTCCACTTATGTTAGACAATCTTCCTGAAAAATTTATTTAATTCAGAGAACTTTGATTTTTACCGCTTTTTTGTCCTATTCCATGGAAACAACCGCCTTTTTGAAAGCTTGGAGACCAGAAACCCACCATTCAAGTTATATTAGACAATCTTCCTGTAGAATTTTATCCAATTCTGAGCAATTTTATTTCCCCGCCATTTTGGATTGTGGTTTTGTGTGTCCGCCTTTTACTTTGATCCAGGTCTTAAATAGTGGTAAATAGAAATCTGGTATCAATTCTTAAATACTTTTATCCAAATTATTAATATAAGTAAGATTCATTTTAAAGACTATGAAATTGTTTCAAAAGTTTTTTTAAGATAAAACCTTGGAATTACTGTCCAGTTGTTGGATTTATGTTCCATTGTAATCTTCGAGAAGAAAGATTGACAGCTATAGCTATCATTCTTTATCCCTCTTTTGTATAGTCTTTAGATAAGATTTTTCGCTGGAGTTGATCTTTTTTTCCATCCCATATAAAATTATATATTAGTTAGTCCCCGAGGGTATTCACCAACGCAATAGTCAGTACTTCGGTGCTGACCCGAAACCCGATTTTATTGACACTTGCAATATCCAAAGTTTACAAAATTTTGTTTAAAACTAAGGATAGCTATGTCCTTAGCTGAATTTTGGTTTTTCTATTTAGATCTTTTTGGATATTTGTTCACCATCAGTTTTTACACGTTTTCGGTTAATGGACTTCCAAATGTTTTGGATTAATCGGCACTGATGAGAAATAAGTTGTCGAAATGCGCATATGCAGAAAATAAATTAGCAGTATCATCGGTATGTTTGTTATATATTAAAGTTTTAAATTTCTGAATATACTGCAGATCACTGTGTTAGATGCTATATAGGTAAGATGTGGGAGTGATAAAGGTGTACTTGTACATGAGATAATATCTCATGTGTACACTTTGTTCAATTACTATTATCTAAATTTATGTTAATTCTAAAACCGAAGGATTAAATCCCACCATCGTACTTTTGTCCTTAGGTATATTTGATATTACTGATTATTCGGATTTCGTTTGGTTTCATGCATTTTAACATTTTTTCTAAAATATGGATTTCCTTTGTTTGGGTTCTAGTGCTGCTGATGAGGAATAAATTTCCGAAATGGCTATACAGCTCAGTTGGAGTTAACATATGTGTTATGGTCTCATGTTCATTTACTCCATATCCTTTCGTAAAATATTTAACTACTGTTACATTTGTTTTTGCCTAAAATTGTCAAATTTCGTTTCTTCCAATCGGTTATTAATTTTTCGCATTTTTGTAAGTTTTTTTTCTATATTTGATTTTTGACATTCTTCATTATTGTAACCAAATTAAAAACTTAACTTTTAATTGGGTCGGATTTCCATGTAATGTTTTCATATTTGTCCTTTTAATGTTTAGTCTTCCAAGCCAAATTCCTTCAGTTTTAGTTCTGTTTAACTTTAAGCTAGAGAAATTCCCAAAGGTTTCAATTAAACTCATAGCTAAATTCACATCTTTAGGTGACTTGAAATGCAGTGGTGTCATCTGCCAATTGACAAATCTTCAACGATCAATTTTTACCGTTGAGCTTAATTTCCTTACCTTTATAATGTTTTATTTTCCTTTAATTTGATAGTCATGATTTCAACAGCTAATACAAAAATAGAGAGGAGACTGGAAAGCCTTGTTCTATCCCACGATACATACTAATGACTAAATATCGAAGTTGCCGTGAATTTAAATTCTGCATATGCGCATTTCTACAACTTATGACTTATCAGTGCAGGTAAAATCTAAACGTTTGGAAGACCATAAACTCAAAAATGCTTAAAAACTGATTGAGAACAAATAACCAATAAGATCTATATGTAAAGCCAAAATCAGCTAAGGACAGAGCTTTGCATGAGGGAGATACTCCTTGGTTTTAAACAAATTTACAAAATTTAGATATTGTACGGTTCCAAATAAAATCTCCTTGAAATTTACTAAAGAGGTACCCAGATAGCAATGAATGGTTGGGCCAACGTTGGCAGAAGACGTTGGACCGATGACATTTTGCTCATCGTGCCAACGTCATTGCCAACCGTTGGTAAAGCGTTGGCCCAACATATACCTTCCAACATGAACAACCAAATGCCAACAGGATGCCAACTTGAGTGACATAATGCCAACGGCTTGCCAACACTGCTTTCGGAGATAAATATGAAAAAAGAGGCCCTTAAAGAGCCTGAAACGCTCACCTGCCACACCAATGTTCGATCGACGTTCAATATTTTGTGCATTGAATTTGTTACCTTTACTGACTGCTATAGGACCTACATGTAGCTGAAGGAGTTGAATATTATTGTATTCTGTTCAAAAACTAGACAGTGCTAACAAATATCAAGATATAGCACATAAATAGTTTTAAGAAGGAATACAAAATTCTATTTACTTTAAGTTTGTCTAAAAGTGGCATCTTATTGCAGGTATTGCAATTTCTTGGACATCCCGCATATGTCAAACCTGACAAAATATACATGAACAATGCAAAATGCAAACAATTGTTATTACATAATGGCTGAAAAAAACTTTGGACGGAGTTGTACCGCCGAAAGAAACAAGATCCAATTTAACAGTGGGTATTAGAAAAAGTTCCAGAAAAAAATAATGAAAATGCATATCTGAAGATTGAAAAGGCATAACCATTTTTTTCACATACGATTATAAAGAAAGGCTACCCCGATTTCAGGAGAATTTTCAATATAAATAAATAAATAATAGTATTAAAAGGTTTGAAAAACAGACTTATGTACATTTCCCCACAACTAAGAGTATTTAGGTATTTTTGTTTATGCATCGTAACATTCGTTATATTTTATAAAGATATATAAAATAAAATATATGAGTCTGAAATCAAAGGCCAACCGAGCTAGAGTTTCAGGATATAATATTATCGAGAACATCTTTCCACTGAGGAATTTGACCATTACAATTTGAGTGACACGCAACAACAACATTGGAATTTCACTGTTGCAGATAAGGCCCCATTTCGATGAATTTACATCTCGTCAGTGCAACTCGAATCTAAAAATTGGAAATCCGATACCGAAATATTACTCCCTGAGTAGGGTGAATGAGACTAGAGATTGGCTGGTAAATTTCCTGCCCCTACCTATTTGGCCCCATGATTGATTGAGCTCGCTGGAGCAAAACATTGTTAATTGTGATGCGGATATTTACTATAATTTCGATACTCTTTTCTTT
Organism: Modiolus philippinarum; assembly: GCA_002080025.1. Taxonomy (NCBI): domain Eukaryota; kingdom Metazoa; phylum Mollusca; class Bivalvia; order Mytilida; family Modiolidae; genus Modiolus; species Modiolus philippinarum. The sequence continues at coordinate 41,728 of MJUU01060544.1, forward strand.
AAGTGTTTAAAATATCATTACATTTCTTGATGTGATTAAACTAAAACAAATTAAAAAATAATAAAACAAAATAAACAAAAAATAAAAAACAAAAACAAAAACAAAACCAAAAGAAAAACCAAAATAAACCAAAAAAAAAAAAAAAAAAAAAAAAAAAAAAAANCAGAGCTTTTTTAAGTTTCAGAATTTGTATTACCTCTAATTGATTTATATTTCTAACACTGGTCGCCGACGTTGGGCCACCATATGCTGGACAACCGTTGGCGAACATCATTTGGCCCAACAATGGCCCGATTTGTTCAAATCTGCACGTTTGGCGACAGTTAGCCCAACATAATGCAGCCAACAGTTGGCGTGAGTATGTTGGCCCGACCATGGCGCGATGTTGGAACGCCAACACAGACCAGTTGCCAACCATGCCTGGGTAGGGCGCTTATAGCAAGGTTTTTGTTCACTAGATAATTTAAATACATGTGTCTTTATCTATGTCTAAGACGCTATATTTAACCGATCGATTACGTCTCTGTTGATCAAAACTATTAACACTTATAATTAGTCAATAGTCATAAATGTACAATTTACATGCATGATACTATATGGTTTATATTAAGGTACTTATAGAATACGATATTGGCCAAAATAAAAGTAATCAAATAGTCAATTATGTCATGTATTAATGTTTTCGGTTATTGTTCATATAATAATAATTTAAAGATTAGGCAACGATTGCGCCGCTTCCGTAGTAAACATTGGTAGAAACTAAATCTTTTGTAGCATCAACACCATGTTAACAACAATGAATAGGAAATTTAAAATTGCGGTACAGGACTGCGGGAGTAGATTAAGAAGTTTGCACCTATGTTCACGTGTTCATGTTTATTTCAGTGTTTTTTATACGGTGTAGAAATTAATCATTTGGACAGATTAAAATATAGATACCAATATTTAAATAAAAAAATTAGCTTAAAAACATTTAACAAAGAAAACAAAAAAGTTCTGGTCGAGAATCGATCCTTGGTATCTTATATACAATATATTTTAATTCCCTCTGTGTAACCGACTGAGCTACCTAGATAACGAGTTCATAATGAAATTTAAACTATATAAAGCTAATCATAGCGGCGGTACAAATCAATCTGATTTTTTTACAGAAAAGTTCAATTTTGAACATGAAGTACCTCGAGAACCAAAATGAAATTAATTTGTATATACTTTGATTTTAAAAACCTGCGTAAAACCCTTGGTTTTAATTGGTTCTGTAGGTCCTTCTTGGGGATTCCCAATTCAAAGGTCGGAAAATTGACTTAAAAATGTAAAAATGCATTTTCGGCCTTTTTCTAAGACTTAAAAAATTCCTTTCCCAGCGTCTTACCTTATTATTTTAACATCTTATCAAAGCCCCGGTATTTTGTTTCTGTGAATATACAAAATTTCATAATTTTATGACAACATTAGAAAATGACCCTGTAGTGAACAAAATCCACGCCATAAGCGCCCTACCTCTTTACCTGAAATCCGACCATTGTTTAATATACAACATTTAATATTTGAATACATTATTTGCAACCACCTTAGAAAATTATTTTTAAACCCCATTTTTTTTTAGATGTTTGTATCATTAAATTCCATTCAAAAAGAGTCAAACGCCTTGGAAAAATCTAAGAATAGCATCGGCCAATCTACCTTAACCCTTTAAGAATAATCAATTACATCTTGTATTTGCCTTATATGAAAACAACTATAGCGGTTACCCATTGATACCTGTTTATCATACTCGTCACTACCTTTTTGAGCTTTTGAGCCAAGACATAAGCTAACAATTGAAATCTTGGAGGCAAGACGTCAATTCTACAGATGTGAGGCAACCTTCCTGTAAAATTTCATCCCATTATAAGCACTTTGATTTTCCCACTATTTCCATTGTTTCCATGACAACGGTCGCTATTTTGAAGTCTCAACGGACAAAAGTCAATTCGACAGGTGTAAAGCAAACTTCCAGTAAAATTTCATCAAAATCTGAGCACTTTGATTTTCCAGCCTTTTTTACCATTTCTATAGCCACGGTCGCCATTTTGAAGTCTGAGAGGCAGGAAACTAATTCCTCACATGTTAGGCATTCTACCTGTAAAATTTCTTCCATACTTAGCACTTTGATTTTCCCGCCTTTTTACCGTTTCCATAGCAACGGTCGCCATTTTGGAAATTCCAAGAATTTTAGGATCAACTTGGGATCCTTATCTAACATGCTATGAAGTTTGGGTCACTGAAATAGTGAAAACTTATAAAAATGTCATTTGGCCCTAGGGTTACTATGGAGGACTCACCCCCTTTTGAGCCCTCAAATGTACCCTTAAGGGACCCAACCCTTTTTTGAGCCCCTCAGATGTACCCTTAAGGGATTCCACTCCATTTTTTGATGTGGCACAACCAGACATATGGACTAATATCCTACAAAGTTTGAAAGCTCAAATGGTCTCTGCGATCTACTTCGGACAAGTTCAGCCGGAAGAGTATAAAGAATAACAAGTTATAACTGTGTTCGCAGAGCGAAAAAAAAAAAGCCACGCCTTTTCCAAAAAAAAAAAGAAAAAAAAATGGGCAGGGGTTCCCCTTATAATGTAGGTTTATATATTACTGCAATCAAAATACAAATGTGAACAAAAATACTATTTTCTCAAAATTTCAATTTTTTATTATAGTTTCCATGCCAACTAAAAGCTGTACTATTCATTAAAGAAAATTTCAGATCCCATTTAAAAGAACATTTGGGCAGGGATTCCACTTATAATCTAATTATTACATATTGCTGTAATCAAAATACAATTATCAACAAAAACTGCGATTTTCTTGGTTTTTTGGTATGGTTTCCATCATAAAGGTTGTTATTTTGAAATAACTTCCTAAGCTGTGGAACCCTTTCTGACATGACACTTACCGTTCCTATGATGTTTCATGGGACTTGTTTTAATAATTTCGGGAGATACAGTGAAAAAAGTGACGAAAAACATTCAAAATTTCATTTTCCCATAGGGTTAACATTGACGACCCAAGCCCTTTTAGCCCCCAAATGTACCCTTAATAGACCCCTTTTGAAATTTTTTTTTATGTTTGCACATTTAGATATATGTGGCCGAATTCCTACAAAATTTCAAAGTTCTAGGTCTAATGGTAGTTGCTAATGCTACGGACAAGTTAATCCGGACGAAAAGAAGAAAGATTTAAAAAAAATAACAAGTTACGTGACTCCCTCTCATAAAAATTTTGGGAAGGGGTTCACCTTATAAATTAGTTTAAACATATTGCTGAATTCAAAACATAACATGCAGCAGAAAACTAGCTTTTCTCAAAATTATAGGTTTCAGGGTTGGTTTCCATGGAAACCAATGCCATTACAAAAAAAATGTACGAGACTCCTTCTCAAAAAATATTGGGCAAGGGTTCCCCTGATAATTAATTTAAACAAATTATTGAAATCAAAACAAAACATGCAGCAGAAAACACGTTTTTCTCAAAATTATAGGTTTCTTGCTTGGTTTCCACGGCAACCAAATGCTCCATTTTCCAATACAACCAATTTTATACATTGTTTCAAAAAGATTGGGCGGCAATTCCCCTTATAACATGTTATACATATGGCTGTAATCAAAACATAATTATTAACATAAACCATTATTTTATCAAAATTTCCATTTTTTGGTATGGTTTCCATGGAAACCATAGTAATTTTTGAAATTTCTAATGCTGTTGATCCGCTTTCTACATAATGCGCACCTTTCCTATGAAGTTTAATGGAGTAAGTGTTAAGTGTTAAAAGTTTCTGAGATACAGTGAGAAATATGCTGAGAAACATCGAAAATTTCATTTTCCAAAATGGTTACTATGGATGACCTCACCCCTTTTTGAACCCCCTAAAAGTACCCTAAATCACTCAAAAAAATTTGATGTCTCGCACAACAAACTTCGTCTGGGAGACTTAATAACAAGTTATAACTGTTTTCGCAGAGAAACACCAAAATCGGATTTCTCGGAATTATTATACACCTTTTGAAAAAAAAATAATGGGCAAGGGTTTCCCTCTAACTTTACACTTCTCAACAGTGAATCCGATTTTGTCAATATTTCAAGTTTTTTGTATGGTTGCCACGGCAATGGTTGTTATTTTAAAATTAACAATGCTGTAGAACTTTATGTTCATCACACACAAACTTCCGTTTAAGTTTCACCGAACTAGTGAAAAAAGTTTTTGAGGTACAGTGAAAAAATTCAGAATGTAATTTCCCATAGGGTTACTATAAGACGACCCCACCCCTTTATGATATCTTCAAAAGTTCCTTTAATGAACCCCCTTTAAAAATGTTTTGTTGATTGCAAATAAAATATCCTACAAAGTTTGAAAGCCATAGGTCTAAAGGTCTCCGAGTTTTGCTTCAAACAAAATCATTAAGACAAGAAGAAAGGGGAAGGAGAATAAAAGGTGAATAATTTGAAACTCAAAAAAAAAAAAGAAAAAAAAAGTTATATTATTAAGTCTCCCTAATAATCAACATAAGCTACTATTTTAAAAAAATATTATAAATTTATTTCCCATGCATGTGGGAGATATGAAGATTAGTTTACCCGAGGGAATCATATTTCCCGAAGGCATCGCCTGAGGGAAATATGATTCCCCGAGGGTAAACAAATCCTCATATCTCCTACATGCATGGGAAATAAATATTTTATTCCACCACTAAGTTTAATAGGTACAAATCATTGGCGGCTGTATCCAGAGGGTGTTTCTGCTTCCCCTCCATCTTTTCTGAAATTTTGTTAATGATCAGGAAGAATTCAGGCAAAAATTGACAAAAACTGGCAAAAACTCGTTAGGATTTTTTCCCCTGAAACTTCGACTGAATCCTCTATACTGGAAGACAGTTGCATCCGTCGGTAAAATTCTAATGGAGAAAAATTAAGGGCCCAAGAACTACAACATGTAAAAGTACTCTACAGTTAGAAAAAGGCATTGTCGTTGCTGAAATAAATTTGCTTAATTGATTTTTGAAATTGACATGACAACACAAATGCGGTAATTTAAACTGTACTGTTGAGGCCTTATTATTCAGCAAATACTCCTGGCTAGGCGACAGCGAGCTGTTCCTTAAATCGGAACACTTCTTTACTATTGCTTAAATTCACTCACTAATATCTATATGATAACTCTTGTAAAATCTAGAGAATTTCGAATGAGGGGAATATGATATTTGGACACGACGTTCAGCGGGAGACACGATGTTTTGATCGTAGTCACGTGTGACAGTCTTGGCCAATGAAAATTCGTTATTAGTTAAGTAATAATTATAAAGTGGAATAATATTTTTTGTTTGGTTTTTTTTATGGCAACGGTAGTTATTTTGAAATTTCCACTACTGCAGAACGCTTTCTTACATGACGCACACCTTTTTATATATTTCATGGAGCTAATTTTAAAAGTTTTTGAGATACAGTGGGAAATATGGTGAAAAACATTTAAAAATTTCATTTTCTCATAGGGTTAACAAGGGAGACAATACCCGTTTATTGAACTCCCTAGTTGTACATTAAAAAACAAAAAAGAAAACCTTTTACAATTTTTTGTGTGTCTTGCACAACTACATATATGGTGCTAACCACCCACTAAGTTTCAAGGATGTAGGTCAGATGGTCTGCGAGATCCGCTTCAGAAAGGGAGACAATACCCGTTTATTGAACTCCCTAGTTGTACATTAAAAAACAAAAAAGAAAACCTTTTACAATTTTTTGTGTGTCTTGCACAACTACATATATGGCGCTAACCACCCACTAAGTTTCAAGGATGTAGGTCAGATGGTCTGCGAGATCCACTTCAGACCTTTTCATTCGGATGAGAAGAAAAAAAGAGAAACAAATGATAACTGTGTTCGCAAGCGAAACACAACAGCATTTTGAGACTCCCTTTGCAAAATAAAAGGATTGGGCAACGGTTCCCCTTATAAATAATTGATATATATTGCTAAAATTAGAACATAATTTGAAGCAAATTTCTTTTTCTGTTTCTTTTAACCATGGAAACAATGACTCTAATAATATTCCAATGCTTTAAAATTCGATTTTGTTATACCTAACATATCCCCATGATATTTCATGAAGCTAGTGTTAACATTTTTTGAGAAATTAAAAAATTTATGACAAAGATTCAAAATTTCATTTTCAGATAGGGTTAGTATTGCAGACCCAAACCTTTTATAAATACCCTTAATAATCCCCAATTGGAAACATGTCAAAAGGTCTCTCTTGTTCGCAAAAGGTTATCTGGACGGAAATAAAAAAAGAAAGCGGAATTATAACAAGTTATAACTGTGTTCGCAGAGCGAAACACAAAAATCCCCCAAACGAACTCAGATTGCTGGACATTATGAGACACACCGCCTTCCCCAAAACAATTTGGAAGTGGTTCGCGTTATAATCTTGTTTATACATATGGCTGGAATCAAAATATATGTTATAGCAGAAAACATTTTTTTTTATCAAAATATCTATTTTTGGAATGGTTTCTAGGGTTTTAACTATCCATTTCAATCAATTTCAAACCGCTTCCAAAAATAATTTAGGCAGGGTTTCTCCTTATAATCTGAGTAATATATTTTTCTTAACCCAAAATACAATTATAAGCAGTATTTTTTTTCAAATTTCTATTTTTTTTGGCATGGTTTCAATGGCATGCATGGTTATTTTGAAATTTTCAATTCTATGGAACCCTTCTGACATGACAAACACACTTTTGCTGTAAAGTTTCATGGATCTTGTGTTAAAGTTTTCGGGCAACAGTTGAAAAAAAATGGTAAAAAAACATTCAAAATTTCATTTTCCTGTAGGGTTAACATTGATGATCCCACCCCTTTTAACNACCCCCCCCCCCCCCCCAATTTATCCTTAAACTACCTTTTAAATTTGTTTTTGTTTTTTGCACAACTAGATCATTGGGCAAACATCCTACAAAGTTTGAAAATAATAGGTGTAATCATGGTCTCTGAGATCTGATTCGGACAAGTTCATGAGGATGAGTAGAAAGAAAGAAATCGGTATAATAATAAGAAACGCACCAAAAACAATATGTCTCTCAACTCCGTTTGGGAGGTTTAATAATGATAAACAAGAAGTCTCCAAACTGCATTATGGATACTTAATAACGAACAAACAATAAAAAAGATACGGAACATTTACAATATGTCTCCCCGACTTCGTCTGGGGCGACATAAACAGATTTGAGTAAAACAATAAGTCTTCAAAACTTCGCTTGGGAGACTCAATTATGATAGGGGGCGACATTATAATAAGAATACTATTACATATACTACCACTAATAATAAAAAAAATCAGATAAAAAATTACACGTTCATGTACCACAAAGACTTTGCTCTGGAAGGGAAAAGCTTAATCGGGAGAACTGCTGAGGTTTACTTAACTTGGGTCGTGAACGCCGAGTAAGAATTTAATCATGAAACAGAAAGGTTTATCCTACATAAAACAGCAAATATACAATTATACCCTCAGTTCAATAGTTGAAATTATGGTTCACTTCAATTTTAATAGAGCTGCCAACTCCAAAAATGCACTCCAAAAACACAATTGTGATTCATTTTTATAGCAACCATTTGAAAAACACGTACTGTAAATGATGTTTTCTACGGGGATATTTAATCTTATCAAAATGTTTGTTTAGAATTTTTCAGTTCACTAGTTTTATTCTAAGAAAAGGTCATTTTGTCTGCACGCTAAATTAGATAACAGGAAACAGTAACAATGTGCTATCTCCCGGCAGTTCAAAGGTCTATTTACCACAACTATCAATGCTTAGCTTCCTTCGGGTGTATGAGATGTAGAAGAAATTAATGATGAGATTTGAAATAAAGACACATTGGAGAAAATTTCTGCATTTTACATTCCCGCAAATTGACATTAGGGTTCCGGGAAAAAATCTTACGTTTCCGGAAAAAAGTTTACATTTCCGAAAAATATATATGTTACGTTTCCGGAAAAATCTATATTACTTTTCCAGGAATAATTTTCCCAAAAAGAAAAAATATAATGTATCTTACCTTTGTAAAAAATGTTAATCTAAAGATTTGTTTTGAACTTTTTTACAATTAAAGAAATAATAAAAAAATAACAATAAATACTTATTGTTGAAAACCTAATGGTGACTCAAGATGGAGAACAACTGATGTGCATTTACTCTATATCCTTGAATTGTTTATTCTACATGGTCCAATAAATTTTGAAAGTTTACTAGTGATTTGCTGTACACATTGCACTTTTTACACTAACGTATCAGTTACAATTATATTAAAAGGTAACACGTATTATTATAGCTCACATATATTTATCGTTCTTATACTTTTCCCGAACTTCGTCTTGGTGGGTTTTAAAACTTCTTTTAACATTACGTTCACGTTATATATTTGATTTATATTTTATACTGAACATACAACCTCTTGTCCTAATTAACTCTAATTAAGTTTAGAACAAATTCTAGAAACGGTCATAAATCATGACTGCCTTAAGACAACTTAGAGTAGTTCTAAAAGACGTCATAATTGTTTTTGCAAGAAGCTGTTCTAAAAGCTGTCATAGTTCTGAAAGTGATCATAAAAATGACCACAGCTCTTAGTTAACTTAGAACAGTTCTAAAAGTTGTCATACACTAGAGCAGTTCCTAAAGTGGTCATATGTGCGGAAGAACAGTCCCCTATGGGTCAGGGTAAGAGCTATCTTTGTGCCGATCGGACTCGGGTGATAATTCCTTTGCCTTATGCATTTTATTATTGCAGGCACCAATTGACCCTAGCTTTTGACATTTTTTTTTCTAACGTGTGATTTCAGTCAAACTACAGGAATTTTCATGATCGCTAGAATCAATATAACAAGTATACTGAATACAAAAGTTTTCCCTTTTGCCATATGATTTTAATCAAATTACAGGAAGTTTTATTATTGTAGGCTTCAGTCTTATATAGATTGCAGTAAATGTCCCTTTTGCCATGTTTTTGGTAGAATCACAGGAAAATTCATGATTGTGGGCGCCGACATTATTTTGATTGCAGAAATGTTATTTTGGTAAAATTACAGGAAACGTTTCATGATTGCAGGCATCGATATTATTTCGATTGTAAAAATTGTCCCCTTTACAATATTATTAAGTCAAATTACAGGGAGATTCTTGATTTCGGGCATCGATATTATATTGAATACAGAAATTGTCCCTTTTGTCATGTTTTTTCAATCAAATTACATGAAGTTTGATGATTTGGAGCTTCAATGTTATATGGTTTGCAGAAATATTCCTGGTGGACTGTTGGTCCCCGAGGGTATTCGCCAGCCCAGTAGTCAGTACTTCGGTGCTGACCCGAAAGCCGATTCTATTTGGAACCTTACAATATCTAAATTTATGTAAATTTTGTTGAAAACTAAGGAGTATCTCCCTCATGCAAAGCTCTGTCCTTAGCTGGTTTTGGCTTTACATTTAGATCATATTGGATATTTGTTTTCTATCAGTTTTTAAAGATCTTTGAGTTTATGGTCTTCCAAACGTTTACATTTTATCTGCACTGAGGAGACATAAGTTGTCGAAATGCGCATATGCAGAACGTAAATTCACAGTAAGTTCGGTATTTAGTTATTTGACATGTGGTTTTGATAATATCAAAGGAAGTTTCGAGATTGTAGGCTTGGATTTTATGTCGATTGCAGAAAATGTCCTTTTGACAATTGATTTAGGTAAACTGATAGGAAATTTCATAATTGTGGGCATCGACATTATATATTTAGCGAATATAAAAAATGTTCCTTTTGCCATTTTTTTCAGTCAGATTACTGGGATTATCATAATTGCAGGCACCAATGTAATATGGATTTGCAGAACATGTCCCTTTTGCCATGAAGTTTTAGTCAAATTACGGGAAGCTTCATTATTGCGGGCTTTGATATTATGTCGAATACAGAAAATGACCTTTTTATATTTGTTTTAGTCAAATTAAAGAAAGTTTCATGACTGCAGGAACAGATTGTATGTCGCTTGCAGAAAATGCTCCCTTTGACATATGTTTTAGGTTAAATTGCAAGAGGTTTCATGATTGCGGGCATCGATATTAAATCGAGTACAGATAATGTCCCTTTTGCATTATGCTTTTATATCAAATACAAAATTTGTCCTTTATGCCATGTATTTGTAGTCAAATTACAGGAAATTTCATGTTTGTGGGCATCAATATAGTATCGATGCCAGAAAATGACCCTTTGTCATATGTTTTGAGTCAAATTGCAGAAGGTTTCATAATTGCGGGTATGGATTTAAGTTCGATTCCTTTTGACATATGATTTTGGTAAAATTACAGGTGCCTCATGATTGCAGGGTTCGATATTATATGGAATACAGAAATGTTCTTTTTGCCATATGTTTTCAGTCAAATTACAATACGTTTCATGATTGTTAGCATCGATATTATATTTAATACAAAAATTGTCCCTTTTGCCAAGATTTTCTGTCAAATTATATGAGTTTCATGATTGCAGGCTTTGATATTATTTCGAATACAGAAATTGTCCCTTTTGTCATGTACTTTGAGTAAAATTACAGGATTGGCAGGATTGCAGAAAATGCCTTTTTTGCCATATGTTTTAGTCAAATTACAGAAAGCTTCATGATTTCAGGTAGGAATTTAATGTCGATTGCAGATTTGTTCCTTTTGACAAAGGTATTGATAAAAGTACAGGAAATTTCATATTTGCGGGCAAATACAAAATATGTCCCTTTTGTCATTTGTTTTCAGGCAAATACAGGAATTTTTGTTATAATTGCGGGCTATGATAATTTATCAAATACAAACATTGTCCCTTTTGTCATGCATTTTTTGTGCGTTTACGGGAAGCTTCATGGTTGCGAGTTTCAGTATTGTATCGCTAACAGAAAATGCCTTTTGCCATATGTTTTAGGTAAATTTTCATGCATTATTTTGATTAAAATACAGAAAGAATAGTCACTATCGCCACCTGTTGTTATAATTTCATTATTTGTCAGTAAAAATTTAAAATGTTATATATTTGGATTTGGACTAATATATAGCTCCCACATTTGGACGAATTTTAATCCGTCACATTTACTTCTAGTACAAATGTATATGTCTCGTATTAACGTTATTATAAGTATCCCGAGTAGGTATCTCATATATTTATTTATCATATATTTAGTTATAAATACAAGAATCCTGCATGTGTAATACAGACGTCATGTTTCGTCCTGTATCTTCACCCCGTGATGATATCGATATCAGTCACGGCTGCTACCCTTTATTACACACCTAAAAATCTGTATCAAAGGTCACGTGTTATTTTAATTAGAAAACTACTAAGACCTTTGTTCTTTTTCAAATATATGATAAACAGTATATGACATGGGTAAATCCATATTACACGCTGTATCAACCCTCGACCAATATCATCCCTCAGGCAAGCCTTCGGAATGATATTGACGTCTCGGTTTGATACAGCATGTAATACGGATTTACCCAAGTAATATACTATATGAACTATGCTTTTAGGACAAGTTATGACCATATTTAGAACTGTTCTTGACAATGACCGTTTTTAGAAAAATTCTGCACAATTACTGCTTTTATGTGTTCTACAGCCGTTCTAGAACAATTCTTAGTTAACTTAGAGCAGTCACTAGAACAGTTCAAAGTTGACTTCGTGAGATGTTTTGACTGATCTCAACAGGATATTCCAAATTTTACGGTGAACAAACAATGAAGAAAAGTATCTTATTGTATAGATCCACCCAGTAATTACCGACCTTTTTTTGTCAAATATCTTTTTAATCATTATAAAATATATTGAAATTGTATTGAAGCCTACCTTTGTAGATTTCCTTTGTTTGGGTTCTAGTGCTGCTGATGAGGAATTAATTTCCGAAATGGCCATACAGCTCATTAAAATTATTGAAGTTGGGGTTAACGTATGTGTTATGGTCTCATGTTCATTTACCCCATATCCTTTCGTAAAATATCTAATGAACCATGTACATTTTCAGAAACATAATATTATATGTTAATTTTCAGAAAACGTTAAATTTCAATTTGCGGAAACAAAATAATTTACATTTGAAAAATTTTCAGAAAAGCAATGAGCCCAAAAATTTGGGTCTTAGCAAATGAAGTCTCAATGAATCACCCTATTATACCTCCAACGTCAAAGACCATGTCATGTGTTCTAGCAAACGCATAAAACTATTAACTGCATTAAATGATAATATAATATTAAATAAACTTACCATCAATATTGTCTCCATAACGCTTTGTTAATTGTTGGTCACCTGGTTTATATGCTTCATATACAACAACAGATCCTTCATTTCCAGGCGTATAACTATCAAAAGATACAGCAAGATGACTGCCACAAATTGCAATATCGGTTGCTTTACCAAATGAAAAATAATTTTCTGAATGCGTTAATGCGATTTTTAGTTTGCCGTCTACAAATATATCCCATTTGACAACATGAATAAGTCGATTTACCATGTCTTCTGATTGTCCGCCTAAAATAAAATGCATAAATGTCTATTAGTCACTTGGACAAAAATTTCCTTATTCATTCTTGTTCTTAAAAAAATCAACATGAACTATTCATATTTCTACCTATTTTATGTACATTTGAAACATTTTTTGAATATGGATTTCCTTTGTTTGGGTTCTAGTGCTGCTGATGAGGAATTAATTTCCGAAATGGCCATACAGCTCATTAAAATTATAGCAGTTGGAGTTAACATACGTGTTATGGTCTCATGTTCATTTACTCCATATCCTTTCATAAAATATAAAAATAAAACATGATTTATATTGATCTGGAACCATTAAATCAAGTCTAAAAAATGAATATTTGTGAAAGGACAGACTTTTGGAATGTATTTGCCTCTTTCAATCAGACAAATTTCCATTGATTTATTCATTTTCGTACCTTTTGGGGCCGTTTAGGGCTTGTTATATGTGAGAGTCTTCACTGTGTTGAAGACCGTACGGTGAGCAATAGATCCTTGGTTTGAGAAGCTTTAACCTGGACATGGGATGTTGTCTTCTTGACATTTACCCCATTTCATATAGATTTCATTCTTAACATAAATTAATCATAAAGTGATTACTCATTCAAACATAATTGAAAGAATTGAAATGAAAAACATATTTTTATTTATTTATTTTTTGTTTATCTATTTATTTTTAGATATCTATTATTTGGCGATTTATATTTAGTTGTAATTCCTTATGAAGCGAAAGCCCGAACAAAAACTAACACATTCTTGTATTAGCCTATAATCGCCCGGTAAATAGCTAAAGTTCGACTGCATGGTTGTCTCAACTGAATTGTGAAATAACCGTTCATAAACTTGTAGTCTAACTGAATAAGCTTCGTTATTCCTCTGCCGATATATTGTAGTTAATGACATATTATTTACTATTTAAATACTTGGCTTACGACAGAAGCTTTAAGTTTTGATCATTTTCGAGTGTTACCAGATTTTATCTGCACTGAAGAGACATAAGTTGTCGAAATGCGCATATGCAGAATATAAATTCACAGTAACTACGGTATTTAGTCATTTGTTACCACTGTGGTGGACTGCTAGTCCCCGAGGGTATTCACCAGCCCAGTAGTCAGTACTTCGGTGCTGACCCGAAAGCCGATTCTATTTGGAACCTTACAATATCTAAATTTGTGTAAATTTTGTTGAAAACTAAGGAGTATCTCCCTCATGCAAAGCTCTGTCCTTAGCTGATTTTGGCTTAACATTTAGATCATATTGGTTATTTGTTCTCTGTCAGTTTTTAAACATCTTTGAATTGATGGTTTTCCAAACGTTTAGATTTTATCTGCACTGAAGAGACATAAGTTGTCGAAATGCGCAAATGCAGAATTTAAATTCACAGTAACTACGGTATTTAGTCATTTGTTACCACTGGGTCGATGCCGCTGCTGGTGGACTACTAGTCCCCGAGGGTATTCACCAGCCCAGTAGTCAGTACTTCGGTGCTGACCCGAAAGCCGATTCTATTTGGAACCTTACACTATCTAAATTTGTGTAAATTTTGTTGAAAACTAAGGAGTATCTCCCTCATGCAAAGCTCTGTCCTTAGCTGATTTTGGCTTTACATTTAGATCATATTGGTTAGTTGTTCTCTGTCATCTTTGAATTGATGGTCTTCCAAACGTTTAAATTTTATCTGCACTGAAGAGACATAAGTTGTCGAAATGCGCATATGCAGAATTTAAATTCACAGTAACTATAGTATTTAGTCATATATTCGATTATATTTAGCACCTTGATTATATTCGAGTTTTAGCACCTATTCAAAGTACTGAATGAAGTGCGTTGTGGAAATACGGCTGAAAAGACAACCCTGGTCAATATTTAATGGGACTGTATTCGTGATTTAAGAGAAACTGAAAGTACATGTAAACGGGAGGCAGTCCAGTTTTTGAAGCATCACTAGCTCGTTAATCAGGCTCAAATATATACCTCTTTACCAACAGAAAGTTAACATAAGGTTATGTATAATTTACAACGCTGTTTATGGACTAGTTGTAATACCAACATAAACCTTTTTTCATTCCACCACTTAAATTCCGATGCGTTACTTAATAGAAGTTTGCAGTCTTTCAGAGAATAGTCGAATATGATACCAGACTGCCAAAAATGCTTACTATGATAGTTTTCTATACACTAATTGCGTTTACGTAGATAATGTATTATGTGTCTTTGTTCTTCCGTTTCTAGTTTTTTTCCAGTTTTTCTAGTTTGTTTCAAAAATTATGCAGACTTTCTCACCAAAGACATAGTGATATCCGTGACCGCCTTTTTAATCAAGTACATCGGCAAACGAACACCGAAGCAAGAACGATGAAAGGGGGACTTCCAAAATCAAAAATCCAAAATCACGAGAAATGATATCCAACACGAATTGAGTGCAATTAAGTGATTATTTCTTCAAAGAACTTCTGTCTGATAAGCTCATAGCAAATGTATGTTAATAGATCTTTAAGAGTTATGTCTGCCTCCTTAACAAACACTAGATTTTCATTTGAATTTAAAATAATGAATCTACAGAATGTAGTTACAAAAATACCCACAATTAAACGATTGCATAAAAATTACCTATAACGTAAAAATAGGGAATCCGCTCATCGGATACATTAAATACCGCTTTTGTAACTGCATTTCTTCCAAAGCCCAAATTGTTTGCTGCATTATATGGAAACGTTATTCCCCTCTCTCTTACTAACACCAGTTTAGAATTTGCGACAGCACAACACAGCATAAATGGCAGAATAAACTTCATATTTCCAACCCTAAAAAATAAAAATATATTTCATGAAATAGTATGACATCTTTCAGTATAATTATCCATAGACTATGGGCTAGGGTCTATTTAATGGCCCTTTCCTGACACAACTTAATCAGACTCATTTTCAATAATATCTTAACAACAACTTAACCCGATTTACTTTTATCAAACTATAGCATCTTCGTTGCGTTAATCATTTATTTCTCAGCTATATTTTATACTCATTTAAATATCTATATTCTGAGTTGGTCAAATTGTGTCACTTGACATTCGAGATTTTGCTAGGTCAAAAGGTTAATGTTGGGTTGCATAGGAAGGTCAACCGGCAAACAAGAAAATTCGATATAATATAAATTAAGGTTACTCTCGAACAAGCTCTCGGGGGTTACCTTATTATCTCGGGATAGAATCCGCTGGGTCACACACTATCAAGGGTAATAGTATAATCATGTTACAGTTGCAACATTTTAATTAAAGCTACTTGTATAAGCTTAATTTAAACGGAATCTAAGTTGACTATATACAGTTTACTTGTTTTGGAAAATGAAAAAAGATAACGTTATACTGGCGATGCAACATGGTAGGTTTACACGGCCGATCAGAGCAACTCGACCGAATTCGATCTATGAATATTCATGCATATTCATTGATCGGGACACTGATCTTGAATGCTCGCGTTCGGTCTACTAACCAAATTGAGACGATCTTGCTAGCTCTGCTAAACTCGAGCTGTGTTCCTGAATATTTCTGACATATCAAAAAATATTATGAAGAGGTCGTGTGCATTATATGTCGAGAATAGGTCGGGAATCAATCGGGGTCTGATCGAGTTGCAAAAATTTTAGCCGATCATGCCGATTTCTACCCGACTTTAACTCATTTGCTTCTCGATTTAGGCCGAGCCGCTTCCAGATCAACTCGATAAATACTCGATCATTACTGGACTAACACGATTCTCCTTTTTTTTATACAAGATCTCCCATCAAAACCCGATTTTCTTCTTGACCTGTATCCGACTTTTACTCGACCACTTATGACCTATACTCGATTTAACACGATAGCACGTCATCTTTTCACTAAAGTACAACATGGGGCTTTAAAGAGCCTCAGTCGCTCACTAGGACCTTACCTCAGTTTTAAAGGAGCCAACCAATGACTATTATGATTTAGTTTGGCTAATGACCATCTTTGATATGATGAGAATCTGCCGGATACAATCTCAAGTGGGGGACTAACAAAGGACTTTTGTTTTCCATTTTGGCCAATTGGCAAAGTAGTTTCAGAATAGAAGAACTTTGAATGGATATCAAAATAGGGTCGAATATTAAATTATGTTTTTCGTCGACGGCCATCTTGGATTGCATGCAGAAAAGATAGATACTTTTTTGAAAGGGGAACAACCAAGGACTATTTTGACCAATTTTGGCTCCAATTGGTCAATGAATTCAGAGAAGATCCTTCAGGTATAATCTTAAAATTTGTCCCCTTTTGTGGACATCTTGTATTAGCTGACCATATGAAAGACTCTATTTTGAAAAGGGACCATCCATTGATGGAGGATGGAAATCGTAACAACAATTGGCTAAGTGATTTCAGAGATCACGTTTCAATGAGTCTTCCCATAAGCTCCCATTAAAGCGTTTTCCTAATGGGCAATTATATTGGATTAGAAGCTAAACTGGCGTTATAAATTGAACCAACCGAGGGCAACGGATGACAGTGATTGCAAGAACACTTTTCCAGTTTAATTAATTCCGCACCCATGACCAGCAAAGACATGGCTGTAGCGTAGTTCGATATTTCAACGGTCTAGCGAATGGCAAAAGTTTAATTTCAAGAGAGGTACTTTTACACCCCAAGCCGACGTCCTGATAGACTACCTGGGGTGAAAGAAACACACTTTACACATTGTTGTTAATTGACAGCGGATCACATAGATTGTGTTTGTAGAATAATTGATTGACAGTAGTCATAAAGATATTTTACATTTGATTGGTTGGAATCAAATGTAAAATCATCTACGGGCGGTGCAAAATCAGTCGCTCTACAGTCTCTCGTGGTATACTGTCAATCAATTGTCAACAATGGCTCTTTCAGAGTCGGTTCGGGTGTAAAAGTACATCTCTTTGAAATAAAACTTCTGCTATTCGCTTGACCGTTACAATAATTAGCAAAGAATGCCGCTCAAACCGGTGCTAGGGGCCGTCTTGAACTTACTTTGAGGTATGAGCAAAGTTCATTGTTGAATGCCTCAAGGTGACTTCAAGATGAAGAACAACAATAAAAGCGTTGTTCCTTTGCTTGTTTTTTACCAAATATTTGTAGAGACTTTGTCTCATGTGCATTTACCAAATATCCTTTCACTGTAAACCTAGTTACCACTGAAATGTGATGGTATGTCTTCTGTTTTATATAGCAGATAATGACAGGAAAATCACACCATTCGCATTCTTACACATGATGAGGAGGATGACTTGCTAGTATGTTAACGCAAACAGTCATTCCTCTATTTGACACTGAACGATTTGCTATTGTGTCACCCAAACTATGCGCCTTCGGTATAAGATCCGCTTTTTTTGTTACTATAGATCTATCACAATTATCATCCTCTCTTTGAAGTATCAGCCACTTGAGCCGCAAAGTTTGATGCTCTATCACCGTGCTGAACTGTTTCCTGAATATATAAAGGTACTAGCAGGACACAAGCAGAGCAAACTCGACCATTTCTCGATCTTCTCACGACCAGGTCTAGTTAATCAAACACAAATCGAGTTATGATCTCGCTCAATCTGATAATGTCTGGCTAATCGAATGAGGGTCGAGCATAAGTCGTAACTAATATGTTATATTACACACCTCCCCCACCGACTATTTTTTCGTACCTCAAAAATAGTCGGTAGTGGAGTTGTGTAATATAACATATTAGTATTGTGTTTAAAAAAAAACAGCCGGAGGTGTTAAAAAGCTACGCAGAAAAAGTGAGAGAAAAAAATTTGACCCCCTCCCAAAAAAAAATTCCGGAAGTTCAGCAATTAAAGAATTACTGGGTAATACACAATAAAGAAAAAAATAATATGAATTACCGAGTAATACACAATAAAGAAAAAATTATATGAATTACTGGGTAATACACAATAAAAAATTTACATATATACACACACAAAAAAAATTAAAATATGAATTACCGAGTAATACACAATTAAAGTTAGATAACTCTGTCGTGAAAGTTGTACAATGTTGTATTACCCGGTAATTGTCAATAAACAGCCAGTTTATTATGTACTGACATCGCATTGATTTTTGTTGATTACAATACGCTATTTATAAGACATGAGTTTTAAATAGACTATTTCATTTTAAATTACAAACCAAGCGTACTGTATATCAATAATGAATGTGTAATTGGATTGTTGATGTTTAAATGTATAAATTTGAGATTTAAATGGCTTCGTATGTTTTTTATGTCTTGCCTTTTTGTTTGTCATGTCAAACGAAAATTTTGTTTAAACTGTAATTAACAAATTAATACCTTAAAAATGAAGCAACCAACAGCCCCAGATTTATATCCAGAATTACCTATAGAAGATGGACAGAATTATAGACTACAAAAAATAACAGAAATAGAAAAAAACATTAATAGATGAAAGAGATAAACGTAAATCACTATACAAGAAATATAAACGAGGAGTTAACGTAACGGATGGCGTAGACACAAGTCTAATTTCAGCCTCCGTTATTTTAGCAGGTGTAGGAATTGCAGTGCCCCCCTTACTTCCATTGCAAATTGCAGCTGTTGCATGTGGAGGTTTAGGTGCTTGTGTTAAACTTATTAGACGTAAACTTACAACAAAATCAAAAAAACATTACGAAATTAAAACAATGGCAGAATGTAAACTAAACAGTATAAAAAATTTAATTTCAAAAGCTTTAACTGATGGACAAATAAATGAAAATAAATTTAAATTGATTTTAGATGAATTAGAAAAATATAATGAAATGAAAGAAAATATACGTACAAAACAAACACAAACAGTATTAAATGACAGTGAAAGAAAGAAATTGATTGAAGATACAGAAGCAAGAGTAAGAAATGAATTAAAAAAAAAATGGAAAATTTTTAATTTTCTTCAATAAAATTACTGAAGTAAATGACCCTCCACCAAAATATGAATAAAATTTGTAATTAAAAAATGGCTGAAGGAGATTTTGAGTTTGAAAATCCTGTATTTGAATATGATGATGATGATTATGAAGAAGAAAAAAAAGAAATCATTTTACAACAAAAAAAAAGATTTTCAAAGTACAATAACAAAAGAATATGAAGAATCAAAAAAATTATCAGAAAATGATGCTAAAATTCGTAATATGGAAACGACACAAAAAATGAAAAAAAGATTTTATAATGAAAATAAAGAAACAGTACGTAATAAAAATAAACAGGATTTCTTTATTAAGAAAGATGAAGATGGAGACATTATGTTATTTGTAAAAGATGTATATGGTAAAACATATCCATTAACATATTACAGAGGAGGTGTATTAGGATTTTATGCATTTAGCACTCTTAAAAATAATTACGGTGTTGATTTTCTTAGAATTGTTTTAGATGTTGATGATTATAAATTTTCTGAAGGAATGAAAAAAAGTAGAGCAGGGCTTCAGGAAGAGCTTAAAACCCCACGACCTTGGGGTAAAATCGAAACCATAGGAGAAGATATTTTTTCACAAGATAGTTTCAAAGAGTTTGTTACTCCCCAAAAAGATAGGCAAATCGAAACCATAAAAGAAAGTATTCCTTCAAATGGAATAACTTCCGAACAAGAGGCGGAAGAACTTTTAGAAAGAGTCAGAAATGCAGAAACATCTGTAACATCGATTATTGATGATGAAACATTTAAGAGAGAAGCAGAAAGACGATTTAATTTGCCATGGAGAGAGATTGTTGTTTTACCAGAAAAATTTACTAATACGAAAGAAGCGCTTGCAGATAATATAGCAAAATTGGATGAAGTAAATAAAAAAATAGGAGAAAAAAGGAAAGAATTAAGATTAGCTATACTAGAAAAAAATGAAGATAAAATAAATAAATTAAGAAAAGAATTGATAGATTTGGAAATTGAAAGAAGTGCAAGACTTGAGGTAATTAATAAAAATAGATATGAACTACGTAACCAGTTAGATAGAATTACACAGACAATGCGTAAAATATTAACCGAAGATAAAACATTAGGGGAAAGAATTAGAACATTATTCAGAGAACAAGGAATAACAATAGTTAGTGTTTTAACTGATTTTGGGATGATTATAGGTGTTATTGTTGAGGCAGTTTTTCCTCCTGGTAGCGGAAGTAGTCCTCCGCCTCCTTCAGATAAAACAGATGCAAAAGATTGGATAAAAAAACAATTAAAAAATTTAGAAAAATTACTAGCTAAACTTGCTGGTAAAGCAGCAGCTGCGTTACCGGGAATTATAGGCACAATTGTTTCTTGGTTATTAAGCACAACAAAAGACGTAGTAAATTGGATTGCAAACAATTTATGGGCTTTACTTGTTTTAGTGGTTGGATTATTATATGCTGCTGCTAAGGAATATTTAAAAAAAATAAAATTAATAAATCTTATAAATAATTAGTCCTACAATACCTAATACAACACTTCCAAATAATATTGCTTGTTTATTTTCTTCATGTTCTATATCTTGAACAATTTTATTAGAAGGTTTTGGAATATCTTGAACAAATTTATTAGAAGGTTTTGGTATATTTAAATCTGGTAAAGATTTTTTTGTTTTTGTTCCATCTAATTTATCTAAAGAATAATAAACTTGATCAACGTGCTTATTATTTATATCATCGTTAAAACCTAGTTTTTGATCTTTTGTTGCTATAACAATTTTGTTGTTATAACCAACAATTGTTCCAATTTGTAATCTCATATCACTTGGAGACATGTATAACCCAATACCATAGACAAAATTAACGTTGCTTCTCGCGTATTTTAATACCCGTTCATAATGAAATATCTGAGAAGGTAAATCTATGGGACTATTAACAGCATCTTGAACATTTGATAAGAATTGTTTTTGAGCATCAAATCCAGTACCTATTTTTAGTATATCTACACGTGTTTGAGATTGTGCTCCTAATAAAGCCCATACAAAGGTTCTTATACTTTCATTAATACGTTCAATACCTACTTTTGTAAAACCTTCTGATTTATCTAAAATAAATGTTGTCCAAGCCATATTTATATCTATTGTATGCTTAATAGAATCGTTTATATTTAATAATGGTCCATTCTGAGAATGATTCATTCTATATTCAGCACTCGGTTTATAGTATTCAGTAAAACTTCCTAAACCATGACAAGATGTTTCTAATTTTTGCCTCCAATCTGTATGAGGAGAAACTTGAAATTCATTACATATTTTTTGATATGTAGCTTTATCATAAGGATTTTTGTAATAACAAAAAGAAGAATCAGTTGGTAAAGGTGATTTAAGTTCTTTTAAGATTCTGGCAATACAATAATATAAATGAAATGTATATATTGAATGGGTTAAATTTGAAGTCCCCTTTATATGATCATCATAAGAAACACCACATCCTGTACTTGCGCACCAGACCGCAAAGTTTAACTGGCATTGGTACCAATCAAATGAGTTCCACATCCATGTATTCCAAGGTTCGTTGGTGGGCAATGGTGGGTTTTTATATTTTTGAAATAAATCGGGAAAAGTTGTTTTGAAGTTCTCTTTTTGATTTACAAATATTAATTGATTAACAAGGATTATATCTTTTTCAGAATATTTAGTGTTAGGATTATACGATGCATTAGGATTATATTTAAATTCTTTCTTCATTTTTTACGCTTAAAAATGTACCATACTATTTCAAAAATTGATGAAACAATAAAATTACTTACTTACATTGATAACAGAGATGGTAATAAACGTATAGGTTTAAAACAAATAACATATTGCGTAGGTTGGTATAATATTTTAAATGAACATATAAAAAAAACTGGATAAAAACCCCTAAAACTTGTTGATGGTTATTATAGTTTTGATCAAATAGCAAATGAATTTACAAAAGAAAATATTGAATTATCTGTAAATGAAACAAATGGTATTGCTTTATTAACAACTCCTGTTGAAATAAAAATAAGTAAAGATTTAAGAAAAATGTTAGGATTTAATAAAACAAAAATATTCACTCCTAATGAAAAACATTATGGAGACAAACCAGTAGATTTTGCTATTTATAAATCATTATATTTACATTTAAATCAAGTAAGTACTTCTTATAATTATTTTAATGGTGCTCCTAGTACATTATTAGCTGTTATTCCGGTTGGAAATAAAGAATTTGGAGATATTATAACGAAAAATTTTGAAAATCCAAATTATAAAGGTTTAGTAAATGGTGATATAACAGAATTTGAATTTGAAATTAGAGATGAGAATAATAAAAAAATAAGTAATAATTTACCAATTAATTGTGTTTTAGAAATTATTTAAGCGATTAAATTTACGAGCGAAGTGAGCGGGTTCCCCTTTAATTTAATAATTTTCCTTATTAAAATGAATATACTTGGTACAAGAAAAAAACACATGGATTCAACTGAAATATTAAAAATAAAAAATGAACTTAAAATAATGGAACTTAATAATAATTTATTATTTAATAAAATTATAAATATACCAGATAGAAAAATAATAAATATATCTGCTTGGTTAGATGGACCAATAAATATTAATCAAAATTTTAATTTTGGTGTTAAAAACATATACGTAATGAATTATCCAGGACAGATTTTAGGTATAAGTTTAGTAACTCAATCGACAGGAAACTCTGATTTAATTGTTATGATAACGGTTAATAATAAAATAATCCCAGGATATGAAATAAAATTAAAGGATTCTTACCATAATCTTATTAACTTTGATACCCCTTTAAATGTTAAAGCCGGAGACGGAATAAGTTTTGTTAGTTAGTGTGATAATCTTTTATGTGTCAATACTTTTATATCGGCAGTAATTGAATTATTTTTATAAACTCTTTTTTAATTCTTAAAATGACTTTCCTCGCTAATAATTTACCTTTTAAAAATGAGTATATTTGGTGTTAAAAAAAACATGTAGATGCGTCGGAAATATTAAAAATGAAGAACGAGATTGAAGTATTGAATACTAATCATAATTTATTATACGATAAAATTGAAAATATAACAGACAGAAACACAATATGTATATTCGCTGGTATTAATGGTCCGTTGAAATTTAATCAAATGTTTAATTTTGGTCCCGGCGGAAGTGAATATGTTATTAATTATCCAGGAAAAATATTAGGTATTAGTTTAGTAAGTCTAAAAACAGGTAAAGATGGTTTAACTGTCATGGTGAGTGTTAATGATAAATTAACTTGGCACGGAATAGAATTGTATGAAACTGTTTATGAATATCATAATTATAAAAACTTTGAAAAACCTTTATATGTTAAGGCTGGAGATAGAATAAGTTTTATGAGTAAGAGTGATAGTCCTTTATGTATCAATACTCTAGTATCAGCGGTAATTGAATTATTTTTATAAAACTTATTTTTATCCCTTAAAAAATGTCGACTTACGGAGAAAAATTAAATCCTTACAGAAAATTAAGAGAACCTCGCGGTGTAAAAGGTATTCGCCAAAGTGTTGTAATAACTAATAATCCTTCAACTATTGATCAAAAACAACAGTTAACAGTAAGATTTCCTAATCTAGGTAGTAATGATGTTATCGTCCCAGGAACAACTAGATTAGCTTTTGAAATAGAAATTAAATCTACAGATGAAAATGCAACTATATATCAAAATATAGGAAGATCAATAGTTCAAAAAACAACAATTCGTATAAGTAGTAATGAAATTATGTCTATTGAAGATAGCGATATTTATCATTGTTATACCGACTTATGGAAATCTACAACTGAACGTGTAAATATGGCATATCAAGGTATTGGTACTGAAAACATGTTAAAACATAGAGTTGGATCAGATGATGCAACAACAAATACAGGAGATCAAGCCATTGCAACAGTCTATGGTTCAAGATTTTGTATACCACTTGACTTTGAACTATTAGAAAATCATATGCCTTTTCATCAATCAGGTCTTGGTGATAGACTTGAATATGAACTTACATTTAAT
>MJUU01060548.1:0-11158 GCA_002080025.1 Modiolus philippinarum
ATTGCTGAAGTTGGCGTAAAACATCAATCAATCAATCAATCAATCCTCTAGTTCCATATTTACTGCCGAAGCTAACGCTATTTACTCAGCACTTAAATTTGTAGCTTTATCGCAGTCAAATAAATTCATGATTTGTTCCGATTCACTTTCTTGCCTATTGGAAATTGAAAGTCGAAAAACAAAACACCCAATTATTTTGAAAATAGCCGAATTCTACAAATCACTTGTAGCATTAGGCAAAGAAGTCATTTATGTTTGGATCCCTAGTCATGTGGGGATCTATGGAAACACAGTTGTTGACCAGGAAGCAAAGGATGCACTAGATGACGAGATGGCGGATTGTCCAGTGCCGTACACTGACATGAAGCCTTTAATCGCTAAATACATTTAAAAGTTATGGCAGGCCAAATGGGATTTGCAAATAAATAATAAACTGCATGGTCGGTAAAGAAGTCAGTTCCTGTGGTAAAAACCGTAGGGAACAGGTAGTGTTGACCCGATGTCGTATTGGACATACTAGAACAACACATAGTTTTATCCTCAACATTGATGATCGACCTGATTGTATTCCATGCAATTGTCCTTATACAATTCAACATGTTTTAATTGAATGTGTAGATGTTGCCGATATCAGGCGTGATTTTTATTCAGCTGATTGTCTTAAAGACCTATTTACAAATGTCGCTGGCGACAAAATCGTTCAATTTTTAAAAGCAATCAATTTATTTACTAAGATTTAAACAGATCAATCTTAAACTAGTTTCTAATTTCTAATATTGTTAATCAAACCAAAATTTATTTAATTATGTTTTTAACACTTTACACACTTCTTTTACTTGTATATAAAACTATATGGTTTTATATAGATATTTTATGTATTTATTAAAATTGTTTAGTATATTCAACAGTTCTCGCCACAATATAGCTGAAATATTGCTGAAGTTGGCGTAAAACATCAATCAATCAATCAATCAAACAATCTGTATTGCTTTCCGTACAACATGGCGCACTGCAAGGTGTCGAAGAACTCTGCGATGCTGAAAAGTGATTTTATCAATTAACATAAATGTCTAAGCGGCAGAAAAAAACGTAACTTATGGCTTCAATATAGCATTGGCTGTAACGATCAAACAAATCATTGACAAGTAAAGATCTGTTGATAAGTTATTGTAATAATACGTCGTTTCAAACTTCGTAATTTGAGTATTAGGATCTTTCTGCTATTCATCAAATTGAAAACAAATTACCTGGTCATCTGATTCATCACTGAATAAAATACTCGAGTTATGTGAAAAAAAATCAAGAATATTGAAAAAATATAACGAAAACTGATGCTTTATGAAAGTTTTAGTGTTGTTTTTGGTAATATAAGTTCATTTTCAACCCTGCAAGGTTCAACTTATGTTCGTTGAATATTGATGCATCTTTTATGTATTATAAACAATGATTTTAGTTGTTTTTATGATAACCTATTACCACTTGATGGGTTTGGATGATATTCCGTGTAAATAATACTAGTCTTGTTGTCCATTACCATAATGTCAATATCACTACTAGGCGTGTCTTATTCTTCAGACTTAGTTCCACTATAGAACGATTCTTTAATGTAAGATATATGGTTTGACAAAAAAAAATCCCCTTTTTAACGAATGGCCCCTTCTTGTCACCTGTTCTGTACCAATCTTGTTACATAAATATAGGTAAAATTGATGTGATGATTCTGTACTGGCAATTATGATGTTGTATTGCTATGAATTATAACTTGCGTCAAATTATTTAAGAAAACTTTATATAAAACTAAGAAGTATCACTTTTTTTGCTGATTTTGGCTTTTCTACTCTATCAGTTGTTTAACATATTTCGGTTTATGGATTTTCAAATGTTTTTTTATCTGCACAGCAGAGACAAAAGTTATCGAAATGGACATAAGCAGAAATAAATTTCGTAGTCCGGTATATTAATATTGATATTTGTGAAAAAATTGCATTGGAATGATACAACGGCAGTAGAGTACCGAAGGAACAAAAGAGTGTCATTTACAACAAGAGGAAAACTGTCAATGTGACAGCAAACCGGGTTTTCTTTTACATGGACAGTATACCTTACACATGGGTTCGATGCTGACCCGAAAGCCGATTATTTTTGAAACCTTCCTATATCTAAAATTTTGTAAATTTTATTGAAAACTAAGGAGTATCTCCTTCATGCAAAGCTGTCCTTAGCTGATTTTGACTTTAAATTTAGATCACTGGTTATTTGATCTCTATCAGTTTTTAAACATCTTTGAGTGTATTGTCTTCCAAACGTTTAGATTTTATCTGCACTGATGAGACATAAGTTGTCGAAATGCGCATATGCAGAAAGTAAAGTCACAGTGACTTCGGTATTTAGTTATTTGACCCTGAATATTTGAAATGTACTTATAATTTTCATTCATTTTCAATGTTAAACCTTCCTCCAAAGTAGCCTATTTCTGAAAGTTCAGCAACTTGGATTTTAATCAAAATAGAAAAAAAGTACTATGCACACCCCTGATACAGGTACAAATGATCTGCATTATAAAAACTTCCTGTATATTAAACTGTAGGAGATTTGTTCTGGACAAATGGGACACTCTATTGGTAAATATTTGACCAAAAAATGACCCAAGTACAACAACTGTTGATTTTGGCATTATTCATCAAAAATCAAAATGAAAGTACAATGCACACCTTTGATATATATACAACTAATATGCATAATAAAAACTTTCTGTCTTGAAAACTGTAGAAGATGTGCTCTGGACAAATGGGGTATCCTGTTGGCAGACATCTGACATAAAATGACTAAGTTCAACAACTGTTTTTTGGGGCATAAATTATCAAAAATCAAAGTATCATGCACATCTTTGATATATGTACAACTGATCTGCAAGATAAAAACTCTGTCTCAAATACTGTAGGAGATTTGCTCCGGACAAAGGGGATACCCTATTG
This sequence comes from Modiolus philippinarum, assembly GCA_002080025.1. Taxonomy (NCBI): domain Eukaryota; kingdom Metazoa; phylum Mollusca; class Bivalvia; order Mytilida; family Modiolidae; genus Modiolus; species Modiolus philippinarum. Next base: position 2,976 of record MJUU01060548.1, read on the forward strand.
TTAAAAATTTGACGTAAAAATGACCAAGTTCAAGAACTGATATTTTTGACATAAATTATCCAAAATCGAAGAACCATGCACACCTTTGATGTATGTACACCTGATCTGCAAAATAAAAACTTACTATCTCAAATACTGTAGGAGATTTGCTCCGGACAAAGGGGGTACCCTATTGTTAAAATTTGACGTAAAAATTACTAAGTTCAACAACTGATATTTTTGACATAACTAATCAAAAATCAAAATAAAAGTACCATGCACACCTTTGATATATGTACAATTGATCTGCAAAATAAATAACTTCCTGTCTCAAAAACTGTAGGAGATTTGCTCCGGACAAATGATGTACTCATTTGGCAGTCGATCGCCCGCCCGCCGCCCGCCATTTTCACCATTTTAATAACCGGTTAAAAATCGAAGTCCAAAGACATGGCTTAAACGAGAACACAGAAAATAATGACATTAGACAGCTTGGAAGTACAGAAATAAAAAATAAACAACACTCAAAACGAAGGCATTCACAGTGTGCACTACCATGAGACTGAGAGTGAAAGTAGGTGCTCCGAAAGGGTAAGAATGATATCATATTTACCAGTGAAGCTAAAAATGTAAAAACAATTAAGATGATGCCTAAAATTATTCGAGTGCCCAATTATTCGACACTTTTGCGACAATTTTCAATAATGGTCTGGTGAAAAAAAAATCGAATTATGACTGCAAAAACATTGTTCAGAATGTAGACATCGCTTTCCTTGTTAATATTATCAGTTTGTTACCATATATTTAGTGAAAGATTTTTTCATATATTTTGAGTGAAAAAAACCGTTCCACACATGAATGATTTGTTTACTTACTTGTTCAAAGGAAGATAAATGAACGCCGCTTCCTGTATCTTTAAAAGTAATAATTATGGAAATTTTATGCATTTCCGTGAGGAAAAAAACCGGGAATTAACTTTGTATTTAAATGGGAGTTTTAATTTTCCACGGTTATTAATTATATTAAAATGACTGAATAGTCAACTTCAGCTGATAATCATGTGATAAGCGACCATTTTAGTTATTACCTACTCTTGGGACCTGAGTAAAATGTCACCTTATATCTTCCATTAAAAGTGCATAAAGGATAGATGAAACTACAATAAAACAGTAGGACTACCTGTTGTCAAAAGAAGTGTCCCAAGTCCGCCTGAAGTTGTTGATTAAATAAATTGCTATCAAGAGGGCCCTATCCATTACTAGAGGTCTTTAAAATAAGAACTGCCTCCTTGTCGAAACGTATCTTCTCAATAATTTCTTATTGTTAACATCGCCCCTTTCTTTGTCAGAACAGGCATGTCTGAATTTTCTGTTTTCTACCAGTGCCTCATATAGGGTACTTATCATTTTGTTGTGACATTTAACTCGCCTCCTGAATGTTTTTTTAATAGATCTCTTGATTTTCAGTTCAAGTAAAAGTCATTTAAAATTTTGTAAGTTGGGACTTGTTCTGCTAAAGCAATAACTATCTACACAAAGACGGATATATTTCTAGTTAAATCTTAAGCGTCCTTACTTTCCACGTGATAAAAGTATGAAATTTCACTGGTTTTGATATTTGAAATATAATCAGAAATGAAAAGAAGGTTTAAGACGAGCCGAAAAATATAAACGAGGTTCATAGACAAAGAATAAGTCGCTATAGTTTGTTGAAACGAAATACGTTTCATTGATAAAATTATATGTCAAAGTTAACTACATAAAATCAAAGCATTCTGACTTCAACGACCGAAATCTTTGTCTCACTGAAAAACTTCTGCATCAAGGGTTTAGATATCATAAATTGATAAAAAACATTCTCTAAATTTTATTATTGATACATTGACTTATTAAGAAAATTTGGTTCTACATGCAGGGCTCTTATACATCAGGGCATTTCACATTTAAACTTCTATGGAAATATCATTTACAAAGCGCATAAATTCAAAAATTGTCCTTCCAAACTAATTAACCCGTTGAACAAACTTATTCATAAAGGATATAAATACAGCATTGTTGTTAAATCTTTACTTCTGGTTTTTGTTGGCAAAAATATTGATCATCTCCTAAATGCTTTACACCATAACTAAATTTAAACAATTTTTCATATTGGCAGTATTTGGCATTGCACAATATCTTGTTCTTCTTTCATAATTGATGATGTTGTTATACCAAATCTATTTAGAAGTATTTCAATTGAAATTTCATATGTAAGAAGGCTTGATATCATAGTCAACGGAAATTATGTCCTTAGCTAGCTGTCAGTAACTCCGAGCATTTATCCGGACAGTACCTGTGTGTATTGTCTTCATGTTTTGTGTACTTTATTGTAAGGGTACTCGTCTTGATAAGTTGGACTTTTTTCTAGTTTGATTTTTACTGTGAGTCTTTTTGTGTATTTTTTTAGCCATTCACCACACATAGGGGGAGGGTTTGGATCCAAGAAAACGAGTTTAACCCCACCGCAATTTTTGCGCCTGTCCCAAGTCAGGAATATGTTGGTCATTGGCTTGTCCTTGTCTTCTTATAAAATTTTAGTTTCTTGATATTTGGGTTATTGGATGTGGTTTGTTTCCATTAATTTATTCACTTTTTTACCTTTTCGGGGCCATTTAGGGCTTACTATATGGTGTGAGATTCCTCACTGTACTGAAGACCATATGGTGGCACTAGATGTTTTGTTTTTGGTCGTTTTAACCTGGATATGGGATGCTGTCTCCTTGACATTTACCCCATTTCCTTTCTTTTTCATAAAGTATGGCCCAAATTTCGGTTGCGGAAATGTCACTTCCGAAATCTTCAACATTACTGATCGAACTGTGCTATGCACTACAAGAGATCTTTAGAGTAAAAACTGCCGGAACTTTGATCTTTATCTAAGCTTGCTTTGCTGTCCAAAAGAAACACTACAAGGAGTCCTAGAACTCGGATTCTGAAAATTGATTCCACGAACTTGACGGACAATCTTCGTACTTTGACACTCTTCAATGGTAGAAGTTTTGTTTTTCAAATAATATCTCATTTTCATTTGATTTATTGTTTATTGCCGTCCCTTACCACATATCGCACTGCACGGTGTCAAATAAATGTCTAAGCGACAGAAAAACATTACTAATGCTTTCAATAAAACATTGGTTGTTACAAATAAACAAATCAAGTAATGTTCTGTTGATAAGTTATTGTAATAATAACTAAATACCGAAGTTACAGTGAATTTTGATTCTGCATATGCGCATTTCGACAACTTATGTCTCATCAGTGCAGATAAAATCTAAATGTTTGGAAGACCATAAAGTCAAAGATGTTTAGAAACTGATAGACAACAAATAATCAAGATCTAAATAGAAAGCCAAAATAGCTAAGGACAGAGCTTTGCATGAGGGAGATACTCCTTAGTTTCAACAAAATTAACAAAAATTAGATATTGTAAGGTTCCAAATATAGTCGGCTTTCGGGTCGGCACCGAAGCACTGACTACTGGGCTGGTGAATACCCTCGGAGACTAATAGTCCACCAGCAGTGGCATCGACCCAGTGGTAACAAATAACTAAATACCGAAGTTACTGTGAATTTTGATTCTGTATATGCGTATTTCGACAACTTATGTCTCATCAGTGCAGATGAAATCTAAACGTCTGGAAGACCATAAAGTCAAAGATGTTAATAATACGTCGTTTCAAACTTCGTAATTTAATTATTAATATCTTTTTGCTATTCATCAAATTGAAAACAAAATACCTGGTCATATGATTTATCACTGAATCAAATACTCGAGTCATGTGAAAAATATCAAGAATATTGAAAAAAATATAACGGAAACTGATGCTTTATGAAAGTTGTAGTGTTGTATTTGGTAAATATATAAGTTAATTTTCAACCTTGCAAGGTTCAACTTATATTCGCTGAATATTGATCTATCTTTTTATATTTTTTCGGTCGTATATAGGTATGGTGCTGTCGTCGTCGACGTTGTCGTGGTCGTCTGTAGAAACTTTTGTTTTTGGTCAATAACTTTTGTTCCAGTAAATCAATCCTTATGAAATTTTAACATAATTATCTTGGTACAAAAGGAAGGCTTGCAGTTGTTTTGGTAATTGTAACCCCACCCGTTTTTAGAAAAGGGGCCAGAAAAGGGTTAAATTGGGTGTTTTTACATATTTGTCTGTAGAATCTTTTTTATTAATCGGATTTTGATGGGGTTTCATTCATTGTACTCCTGAGGAAATTTTCAATCAGTAGTATGCCAGCGGATTTCACGTAGCATGTAGCGTTCCCGAGATAGATAGGCCCAAAAGGGGCGAATAAAAAAAATATTTTTTTTTAAATTTTTTGTCCGATTTTGATGCAGTTTTTTTTCAGTGAATTGCTAATCAAAAATTAACACAGCACTCTGCTATTAGATTTTTGTTAACCTATCTATGAGGGGTCACACGGGGCCAAATTGCGAATTTGCAGATTAGATGAAATTTTTATTTTTCGTCGGATTTTCTAAGGATTCCGCTTGATATAAGTTTTCAGTAGTATGTCAATGGATTTAGTGTAGCTCTTACTGTTATCGAGCTATAAGGATCAAAGAGGAATCATAAGGAGTCATAAGGGCTAATCTTCATTTTCCATAGTTTGTGTCCAGCTAATGACTGGGTCAATCTCCTTTTTGTGTCCATGGAGTTATTGTGTCAAGCTCTTTAGTATTGTCCAAATGTTCAAATTTCAGTGGTCGACTTGCTGCGGTCGTATCATGCTGCGCTCGGCGTAGCCCTTTATTATGTATTATGAACAATAATGTTATGAAAAAGAAAGGAAATGGGCTAAATGTCAAGGAGACATCCTATATTCAGGTTAAAACGACCCAAAACAAAGCATCTAGGGGTCACCGTACGGTCTTCAACACAGTGAGGAACCTCCCACCATAAAGCAAGCCCCAAATTACCCCCAACAAGGTAAAAAAGTAATAAATCAATGGAAATAAACCACATCCAATAACCCGAAAATAAAGAAACTAAAATTTTATGAGGACAAGCCATTGACAAACACATTCCTGACTTGGGACAGGCGCAAAAATTGCGGTGGGGTTAAACTCGTTTTCTTGGATCCAAACCCTCCTCCCATGTGTGGTGAATGACTAAAAAATAAATGCACAAAAAGACTCACAGTATAAATCAAATTAGAAAAAGTCCAACTTATCAAGGCGAGTACCCTTACAATGAAGTACATAAAACATGATGACAATACACACGGGTACTGTCCGCAAATGCTGGCAGTAAGTTGTTTTTAAATATAAATTATGACCACTTGATGGGTTTTCATGATGTTCCGTGTAAATAACATTCGTCTTGTCCATTACCATGATGTCAATATCACTTCCCGGAGTGTCTAATCCTTCAGACTTACTTCCACTAAAGATCGATTCTTTATTGTTAGATATATGATTTGACAAAAGAAATAGCCCATTTTAAGGAATTCCCCTCCTTACCACACGTTCTGTACCAACCTTATTACATAAATATTGGTAATATTGATGCGATGTTTCTGTACCGTAAATTATGTTGTATTGCAAGAAAAATATAACTTGCATTATATACTTGAAGAAAATTTTATTTAAAATGAAGAGGTATCTCCCTCTTGCAAAGCTCTGTCTTTGCTGATTTTTGCTCTTCTATTTTAATCCTATTGTTAATTTATTCTCTATCAGCTGTTACTCATACTTCGGTTTATGGCCACCGTGCGCTGTCCCGGCTTATGAATAGACCGGCAGCATCCTCTGAGCTTGGAGTATGAGTCTTCCTAACAGAGGCCCGGCACCTGGATCGGTTTGCAGGGGCTCCGGCTACAGAGCTTCTGGGCGCGTCCCCAGTTGGTAGATAGGGGAATGCCCTGTCTATGCGGGGTAGTCAGGTCATAATACGAAAAGCCTGACCGCGATCCATGGTAGCCAAACTGTATGGAGAAACGCCACGCTCCATGCAGTATAAAGACCCCTTCTGTATTTCTCTAAAGAGAGCAAACGCACTGGGTGCCGTATGGAAGGCTAAATTTCCTGCCCCTACCCATTTCTCACATTTTCCAGTGGCAATCAAAAGTCATTACCTCGGTTGTCCCTTCCACCAGATTTCTTTTTTCTTTTACTTACAATTTTTTGCATTGATTAACTTGTTCTCGTCCTGATATAGCTGCAATATTGCTCATTGAACGTTAAACTCTAACTAATCAATCAATCAATCGGCTTATGGATTTCCAAATATTTTACAAATGTTTTGATTTGATTTGCCGAGAAGAGACAACAGTTGTCGAAATGGCCATAATCAGAAACAAATTCGCAGTATATTGTTTGTAATCATTGTGTAAAGATGAAATAAAATGATTCGACAGTTAAATACCGAGGGAACAAAGGACTGGCATGACAAAATTGGAAGTCCAAAGGCATGGCTAAGACGAGAACACAGAAAATAATAGCAGCTCAGAAAAAAACACAACGTTCAAAACCAAGGCACTCTCAGTGTGAAAATACCATGAAACTGAGAGTGACATCAGGTGCTCCGGAAGGATAAAAATGATGTCATATTTACCAGTGCATCTAGAATGTGAAAAAAAAGGTTTTGTCTCAAATTATTCGATGGCCCAATTCGACCCTTTTTTTCAGAAAAGTAAAAAGTCTTCAATTTTTCGACAATCTTCAAAAATGATCTGGTAAAAAAAAAACGAAATTTAATGATTTGAAAGGGAATTAACATTATGATGGCAAAAACAAAAACACTATTCAGGAAACAGACATCATGGTTGAACATTACAATCACATGCCACAATCCACCAGGGAGCTGCACACACACACACACACACACACATATTTTAAACAAGTTTCTAATTTCTAATATTGTTATTGTTAAACCAAAAATTTAATAATATGTTTTTTAACATTTTACACATTAGTTTTACTTGTATAAAGCTATATGGTTATATATTAATATTTTATGTATTTATTAGAATTTTTCAATAAACCCAACAGTTCTCGCCACAATATAGCTGAAATATTGCTGAAGTTGGCGTAAAACATCAATCAATCAATCAATCAAACACACAATGATAGGAACTCGTGATAGCCGGACTTGGTACCGGCACTAGCAAGCGCTAACGGTAGGGTTAGACCGATTTATGGGTACCCAAACCTCCCCTTTCTCTACCCCGTTTTCCTATAGTATAATAAACATACAAATTAAAAGGTCAATTGTTCAGAGAACAATTGCAAAGTCTTTCACCAGTTTTCACCATGATCACATGTTTGAGTTTGATTTTGTTGTCTATTTCAGTTCAAAATGTGTTGTAAACAAAAAATTCTGATCTTTTTTAGTCTTTTGCTCAACGGTTGCTAAGGACTTTTTCAAAAATTAGCTTATTGCTAAGGACAGGAAAGTCACTTCCGGTTTGCAATGTCATTCATTTCCTCTTTAGAACATTACGAAACTCTTTGCCTTTGGTTGCTAAGGACTTTTATGGCAAATAACGTTGTTGCTAAGGGCCTTGACCTTGACCCCATTTTGTCGGCCATATTGAGCTGAACAATTTATCTTCTTATAGTTTCTGTGTATCTTTAATAGTTTTTGAAATATAGGCAAAAAACTCTAAAATCGGACCCCGAAAAATGGTTTTTGGGCAATAGGTCCAAAATGAATGGTCCAATTATTTTGGACCCCAGTGTCAAATGTAGACCTCAATTAGAAAAACATTCGCTCAAATACATTTGATCATCTATCTCTTACAGTTTACCAGTTAAAGCGATAACAAGGCAAAAGGTCATCGGTGACCTTGACCGGTGACCTTTGACCTTGACATTTTTAGATGGCCAACTATTACTTATTAATAATGGTGAAGGTTTTAGATCTTTAAGACTTATCGTTCGGTAGTATCAAGCATTAACGGAAACTCAAAATCTTTCATAGGGCAATAACTCATATAAAAAGTCGTCGAAACTCTTTTGACCAAATATAGCAAAGTTGCGTCTCTTGACAATGAACATTTTTCTCATTACATGTTTTCAGCCATCTATTACGGTTTACGAGTTAAAGCGATAACAAGGCCTAAGGTCATCCGTGACCTTGACCATTGACCTTGACCTTGACATTTTTAGATGGCCATACATGACTTATGAACAATAGTGAAGGTTTCAGGTCT
>MJUU01060548.1:20774-53185 GCA_002080025.1 Modiolus philippinarum
ATTCATTGATACAATTATATGTCAAAGTTAACTACATAAAATCAAAGCATTACATACAAAATATTGCCCAAATTTCGGTTCCGGAAACGTCACTTCCGAAATCTTCAACATAACTGATCGAACTGTGCTATGCACTACAAGAGATCTTTAGAGTAAAAACTGCCGAAACTTTGATCTTTATCTAAGCTTGCTTTGCTGTCCACAAGAAACACTACAAGGAGTCCAAGAACTCGCATTCTAAAAAAAATGATTCTGCGAACTTGACGGACAATCTTCGTACCTTGACACTCTTCAATGGTAGAAGTTTTGTTTTTCAAATAATCTCTCATTTTCATTTGAATTATTCTTTATTGCTTTCCGTTACCACATATCGCACTCACGGTGTCAAATAAATGTCTAAGCGACAGAAAAACATTACTAATGCTTTCAATAAAGCACTGGTTGTTACAAATAACAAAATACCGAAGTAACTGTTAATTCATTTTCTGCATATGCGCATTTCGACAACTTATGTCTCATCAGTGCAGATAAAACCCAAACTTTTTGAAGTCCACTAACTGAAAAAGTGTAAAAGCTGATAGAGAACAAATAACCAAAAGGATCTAAAAGCCAAATTTCAGCTAAGGATAGAGCTATGCAAGAGGGAGATACTCCTTAGTTTTAAACAAATATTGTAAAATTTAGATATTGCAAGTTTCAATTATTTCGGTTTTCGGGTCAGTACCGAAGTACTGACTATTGGGTTGGTGAATACCCTCGGGGACTAACAGCCCACCAGCAGAGGCATCGGCCAAGTGGTAATAAATAACAAAATACCGAAGTTACTGTTAATTTATTTTCTGCATATGCGCANTTCGACAACTAATGTCTCATCAGTGCAGATAAAACCAAAACATTTGGAAGTCCACTAACCAAAAAAGTGTAAAAGCTGATAGAGAACAAATAACCAAAAGAATCTAAATAGAAAAGCCAAATTTCAGCTAAGGACAGAGCTATGCAAAGATAGAGATACTCCTTAGTTTTAAACAAATTTTGTAAAATTTAGATATTGCAAGTTTCAATAATTTCGGTTTTCGGGTCAGTACCTAAGTACTGACTACTGGGTTGGTGAATACCCTCGGGGACTAACAGTCCACCAGCAGAGGCATCGACCCAGTTGTAATAATAACAAAATACTGTATGGTTGTTATATTTCGCGGGGTATTTATTTTCGCGCTATTCGCGTTTAAAACAGTCACTGTAATCCTGCAAATGAATGGAAATAATGACTTCAACTAGAAATTCGCGAATATAAAACCCAGCGAATAAGTCCAACACTGAAAAACGCGAAAATTTCGTACCGCGAATATAAAGCCCTATACAATACCGAAGTTACTGTTAATTCATTTTCTGCATATGCTCATTTCGACAACTTATGTCTTACAAATAAACAAATCAAGTAATGTTTTGTTGATAAGTTATTGTAATAATACGTCGTTTCAAACTTCGTAATTTGATTATTAGGATCTTTCTGCTATTCATCAAATTGAAAACAAAATACCTGGTCATATGATTCATCACTGAATAAAATACTCGAGTCATGTGAAAAAAATCAAGAATATTGAAAAAATATAATGAAAACTGATGCTTTATGAAAGTTATAGTGTTGTAGTATTGTATTTGGTAATATAAGTTAATTTTCAACCTTGCAAGGTTCCACTTATATTCGCTGAATATTGATCTATCTTTTTATGTATTATGAATAATAATTTTATGAAAAAGAAAGGAAATGGGCTAAATGTCAAGGAGACAACATCCCATATCCAGGTTAAAACGGCCCAAAACAAAGTATCAAGGGGTTATTTTGCGGTCTTCAACACAGTGAGGAACCTCACACTATATAGTAAGCCCTAAAGTACCCTATGGAAACAAACCACATCCAATAACCCGAATAGAAAGGAACTAAAAATTTTATGCGAACTCGAGGACAAGCCAATGGCAAACACATTCCTGACTTGGGACAGGCGCAAAAATTGCGATGGGGTTAAACTCGTTTTCTAGGATCCAAACCCTCCTCCTATGTGTGGTGAATAACTGAAAAAAAATACACAAAAAGACTCGCAGTAAAAATCAAATTAGAAAGAAATCCAACTTATCAAGACGAGTACCCTTACAATGAAGAACATAAAACATGAAGACAATACACACGGGTACTGTCCGGACAAATGCTCACAGTAAGATGTTTTTAAAGATAAGTTATGACCACTTGATGGTTTCCCGCCGTGCGCGGTCCCGGCTGATGAATAGGCCCGCAGCATCCTCTGAGCTTGGAGTATGAGCCATCCTAACAGAGGACCCCGAGGGAACCCCGGGATATAGAAATAGGACCCAGTATCTCCGGCTTGCGGGGTGTGACCCCTCCTAAACGGAGGCTGACCCCGAGGGTCCCGGGATATAGAAATAGGACCCATTCCGTGGTTGTGCGGGATTAATAAATACACAACCCATCTTTCGGATGGGATGTAAACTCAGGTCCACGTGTTAGAAGAAATGCCACGCTTCCTGCACGTTAAAGAACCCTTGTAGCAAGCTCTTTTTGGGGTGGTCCGTAGGTGATCGGCTACAAGGCTAAATTCCCCGCCCTTGACGATTTCACCCTGTTTTTCCAGTGGCAGTCAGAATTTCCCGTCCCATGGCCATTTCCATACCCCAAAGTGATTATTTATCAACAAACTTGTTCTCGTCTTGATATAGCTGAAATATTGCTGAGTAGACGTTAAACAATATTCAATCAATCAATCACTTGATGGTTTTCATAATATTTCGTGTAAATAACATTAGTCTTGTCCATTACCATGATGTCAATATCACTTCCCTGAGTGTCTAATCCTTCAGACTTACTTCCTCTAAAGATCAATTCTTTATTGTTAAGATATATGATTTGACAAAAGAAATAGCCCATTTTAAGGAATGCCCCTCCTAAGCACACGTTCTGTACCAATCTTAATACACAAATATTGGTAATATTGATGTGATGTTTCTGTACCGACAATTATGTTGTATTGCAAGAAAAAATATAACTTGCATTATATACTTTAAGGAAATTTTATTTTAAATGAGGAGGTATCTCCCTCTTGTAAGGCTCTCTTTTGCTGATTTTGTTTTTTCTATTTTAATCCTATTGATAATTTATTCTCTATCAGCTGTTACACATACTTCGGTTTATGGATTTCCAAATGTTTTGATTTGATCTGCAGAGAAGAGACAGAAATTGTCGAAATTGCCATTAGCAGAAACAAATTCGCAGTATATTGTTTTTAATCATTGTGAAAAAATGAAATAAAATGATACGACAGTTAAATACCGAAGGAACAAAGGGGTAGCGTTACAAAAATCGAAGTCCAAAGGCATGGTTAAGACGAGAACACAGAAAACAATGACGTTAGACAGCTACGCAGCACAGAAAAAAAAACACAACATTCAAAACCAAGGCACTTCAGTGTGAAATCCCATAAGACTGAGAGTGACATCAGGTGCTCCGGAAGGGTATCCCATGAGACTGAGAGTGACATCAGGTGCTCTAGAAGGGTATCCCATGAGACTGAGAGTGTCATCATGTGCTCCGAAAAAGTGATGTTTTATTTACCAGTGCAAAATAATGACGTAAGACAGCTCGGAAGTACAGAAGTAAAAAATAAACAACATTCAAAACCAAGGCACTCACAGTGTGAACTCCCACGAGACTGAGAGAGACATCAGATAATACGGAAGGGTAAGAATGATATATTTACCAGTGCAGCAAAAAATGTAAAAACAATTAAGATTTTGTCTCAAATTATTCGAGTGCCCAATTATTCGACACTTTTTTTTCTGAAAAATAAAAATTGTGATATCTTCGATTTTTCGACAATTTTCAATACTGGTCTGGTGAAAAAAAATCGAATTTCATCGATTTGAAAGGGAATCACAATTATGATTGCAAAAACACTGTTCAGAATGTAGACATCGTTTTCCTTGTTAATATTATCAGTTTGTTACCATATATTTAGTGAAAGATGTTTTCTTATTTGAAAAAGACCCTTCCAGACATGAATGATTTGTTTACTTCCTTGTTCATAGGAAGATAAATGTATCTAAAAAATGTAATAATTATGGAATTTTTAAGGCAGGCTCTCTGCCTTCTAGCTGTTAGGTAAAGCCATCTTGAAAAAGTCTGTTTCAACAAGACTCTTACACTAAGGAGACTACTTTGTATGAAAAGAATCCGAATGATCCAGACTATCGTAAAAAAATTGTACGGCGTACCAGTTATTCATACGAAGGCACAAAAAATAATCCATTCATGTGGCGATACAGTGTCCATTTCAGGATCAATTACATCGTTTTATGTGTTTATTGTATTTATTTAATATCTTTAAAAAGATACAATGCTTTTTTTCATCGCAGAGGACTTAAACCGATATTCGAAATTCACGATTCGGTTCATTCATAAAAATTTCCTGCGGCGCGCTATGATTTTACAAGTTCTTATGAATGGATACATAGTAACATCTACTTTCGCTGTTTTAACTCGTAAAATGTATGTATTTCTCAATATAAAACTTTGAAACTTTTAATGGTTACACTGACGTTCTCTACCTTAAAAAAGATTCAATCAAAGCTTCGTTTTCTTGTTTGTTTTGTCCCGACAGGTGGCGCGTTGTTTTGTTTTATTAATGGCCAATTTAATTACGCCTGCATGACATACGCCGTAGTTAAATAAGGGTAAAATAAGTTTCAAAATAATCCGAAATTACAACAAATCTTCTTTATGGAATACTTCAAATACATTAAAACTTAAGAATAATTCAACTATGTCAACAATGAAGCACGGAAGGTTTAAACTTGATCTCCAACGGCTTTCCTAATCACAAGCGTAATCAAGTACAACACTTGTTCTGAATCACACGGAACCATCATGAAGGTCCCAACTGTCACTGATTTGTTACAACAGGAGGAAGCGCTCGCTTCCTGAATTTTCATCATTTGCAGTGATTCCTTCTTTTGTAGTTATTCATTTTTCACGTTGTGTTAAACAGAGATGAAATCTGTTAGTATACTGCACCAAGAACACGTTCACGAAGGCAAGACGTTGTCATCCGTCATATCGTAGTCAGGTATAAGAAAACACACCATGCTAGATCATGAAAGTCAAATGTAAAAACGTCAGTTGGAAACTCGTGAGGGTCCTGATAAATATATACGTAATTATTTCATAGTAGATCTAGTTCTAACCTTTAAAAAATTAAAAGTGGCTAAAAGCATTTCGGCTTCCTATGATCCAGTGCTTTGATCCAGCAGATGTAGATGAAAACCCGGGATAAAAAATACAAATATCCAATTTTCTACCAGAGACCCATCATTAGAAGAAGTCTGCAACCCATTCAATATGTTTGGAAGGTGTTGTGCCCGGATAAGGCCACAATGACTTGCTTCGGCCTAGAAAAAAAAGTTTGATAGTAAACAAAAGTTTTTTTCTTGGCTGGGAGCAAGTCCCACTCCCTGTGATAAGGCTATTATCATTAAAATCCTCTACAGGTTGTTCCTTCAGTTCTCGTGCTAGTGAATATTAATGTAATCATGAAAACAAGTAATTGTTTTAATCTCTATAGTCATCAAAGTGATAACATGACAAAATTAGAAATATCAACATTTATCAAGCCACCGAGTGTAACACTTCTTTGGAAAACTTACATGTACCCACAAAGAGGAACAAGGCAAAATAATGTAAATAGAGTTTTAAATATATCGCCAATAACCCATACAAAAACTGAAAAGACAACCCAAACCGGGAAGCTAAGGAAAACTTCGGATTTTAATTCTTGAAAAAATTACATGCCAACATTTCGCAAAACAGTAATAATAACATGACTTCTGGGAGTACCCAGGAACCTGCCTTAACAGCATTTCATGCTTTGATTATGTATTTGCGTGAAAAAAAAATTGAAATTTAACTTTGTATTAAACTGGGAGTTTTAATTTTCCACGGTTATTAATTATATTTAAGTGACTGAATAGTCAACTTGAGGTGATACTCATGTGAAAAGCGGCCATTTTAATTATTACCTACTCTTGGGACCTGAGTAAAATGTCACCTAAGTGCATAAAGGATAGATGAAACTACAATAGGACTACCTGTTGTCAAAAGAAGTGTCCCAAGTCCGCCTGAAGTTGTTGATTAAATAAATTGCTATCATATGGGCCCTATCCATTACTAGAGGTCTTTAAAATAACAACTGCCTCCTTGCCGAAACGTATCTTCTCAACAATTTCTTATTGTAAACATCACCCCTTTCTTTGCCAAACAGACATGTCTGAATTTTCTGTTTTCTACCAGTGCCTCCTATTTAATATAGGGTCATTATCATTTTTTGTGACATATAACTCTCCTCCTGAATGTTTTTTTTATAGATCTGTTCATTTTCAGTTCAAGTAAAAGTCATTTAAAATTTTGTCAGTTGCAATTACTATCGCCACGAAGACAGATATATTTCTAGTTAAATCTAAATAGTCCTTACTTTCCACGTGATAAAAGTATGAAATTTCACTGGTTTTAATATTTGAAATATAATAATCCTAAATGAAAAGAACGTTTAATGAAGAGCCGAAAAATATAAACGAGGTACATAGACAAAGAATAAGTCGTTATAGTTTGTGGAAACGAAATACATTTCATTGATACAATTATATGTCAAAGTTAACTACATTAAATCAAAGCGTAACATACAAAGTATTAATAAATACCGTGGCCCAAATTTCGTCTCAGGAAACGCCACTTCCGAAATCTTCAACATTACTGATCGAACTGTGCTATGCACTTCAAGAGATCTTTAGAGTAAAAACTGCCGAAACTTTGATCTTTATCTAAGCTTGCTTTGCTGTCCACAAGACACACTACAAGGAGTCCAAAAACTCCATGATTCTGAAAATTGATTCCCACCAACTTAACGGACAATATTCGTACCTTGACACTTTTCAGTGGTAGAAGTTTTGTTTTTTCAAATAATCTCTCATTTTCATTTGATTTATTCTTTATTGCTTTCCGTTACCACATATCGCACTGCACGGTGTCAAATAAATGTCTAAGCGACAGAAAAACATTACTAATGCTTTCAATAAAACATTGGTTGTTACAAATTAACAAATCAAGTAAAGTTCTGTTGATAAGTTATTGTAAAACATATTATGTAATTATTATGTCATTCGTCGTTTCAAACTTCGTGGGGCTTTGGCTACAGGGCTGCCGGGCGCGTCCCCAGGTGGTGGATAGGGGAATGCCCTGTCTTTGCGGGGTAGTCAGGTCATAATACGGAAAGCCTGACCGCGAACCATTGTAGCCAAACTTTGTGGAGAAACGCCACGCTCCATGCAGTATAAAGACCCCTTCTATATTTCTCTAAAGAGAGCAGACGCACTGGGTGTCGTATAGAAGGCTAAATTTCCTGCCCCTACCCATTTCTTCCCTTTTCCAGTGGAAATCAAAAGTCGTTGCCCCGGTTGTCCCTTCCACCTTTATTTCTTTCTTCTTTTACTTACAATTTGTTTTGAATTGATTAACTTGTTCTCGTCCTGATATAGCTGAAATATTGCTCATTGGACGTTAAACTCTAACTAATCAAT
This sequence comes from Modiolus philippinarum, assembly GCA_002080025.1. Taxonomy (NCBI): domain Eukaryota; kingdom Metazoa; phylum Mollusca; class Bivalvia; order Mytilida; family Modiolidae; genus Modiolus; species Modiolus philippinarum. The sequence continues at coordinate 28,413 of MJUU01060548.1, forward strand.
CGATCAATCAAACTTCGTAATTAAAATGAAAACAAATACATGGTCATATGAATCATCACTGAATAAAATACTCGAGTCATGTGAAAAAATCAAGAATTTTGAAAAAAATATAACGAAAACTGATACTTTATGAAAGTTTTAGTGTTGTAGTGTTGTATTTGGTAATATAAGTTAATTTTTAACCTTACAAGGTTCAACTTATATTCGCTGAATATTGATCTATCTTTTTATGTATTATGAACAATAATTTTATGAAAAAGAAAGGAAATGGACTAAATGGCAAGGAGATAACATCCCATATCAATTATAAAAAGACCCAAAAGAAAGCATCTAGGGGTCACCGTACGGTCTTCAACACAGTGAGAAACCTCACACCATATAGCAAGCCCTAAATTACCCCTCAAAAGGTAAAAAAGTGAATGAATCAATGGAAACAAACCACATCCAATAACCCGAATATAAAGAAACTAAAATTTTATGAGAACACGAGGACAAGCCAATGACCAACACATTCCTGACTTGGGACAGGCGCAAAAATTGCGATGGGGGTTAAACTCGTTTGCTTTGATCCAAACCCTCCTTCTATGTGTGGTGAATGACTAAAGATAAGTACACAAAAAGACTCGCAGAAAAAATAATCAAACTAGAAAAAAGTCCAACTTATCAAGACGAGTACCCTTACAATGAAGTGCATAAAACATGAAGACAATACTTACGGATACTGTCCGGAGAAATGCTCGCAGTTATAGCCCTTTTTCCGTAAATTTTTCAAAAAATTTGTGCATTTTTTATTCTTTATTTCTAAAACTGTAACAGATAGAGGCGAAGTGTAAATTTAAAACATATTCAGCATATCAAGATCTATGTACTCTGAAATTTTGAAGAAAATGCAAAGGCCTGTGTATGATTTATTGGCCGTTTTTCACCATTTTTTCCCCAATGCCATATGGTTTATTGTTATTTCCCTTTAAATTCTGTGTTCAAATCTTCTTTGGTTAACTTTTCTCTTTTAAGCTTTAGAGAAATTCCCTGCTATCACTTCATTAAGAAAATTATTTCTTCCATAATTAAGAGCAAAAACAGTGTTTTTGTGCAAATTTCTGCAATTTTTTGCAAAAATATTTTCTTTATCTTTACCTTATTTAATGTCATAATGATTTTCCTATATAAACATATTGTGTATTTTCAGGGATTTTAGTGTTTTAATCAATATGGCATCTGCTGACATGAATGTTGAAGTATAGATTGCTTAATAGTAAATAAAGCCTTTAGTGAGCAGTTGATGAAATAAACCTTGAAAACCACTGGATGGATTTTCACAGAACTTGGCATTAATGATGCGTATGAGGTGCTGACTATAATATACATTTGTCTTCTATGTGGCGGATTTTGTAAACGTTGATTGGTTCCTGCAATCCTTACAATCTACAGTGTTTTTGCGCGAAAAGTGATTGTACTCCGTTGTTGATGCGTATAACAACGCAACCACGTGGGTTATCTGAGGCTTGCACAAGTTGATTTTCGTACAGCTTGTTGCCGATTTTTATTTCACAGGCTGTCGTACTGGAATGTAATTATTTACCTTGTTTTGTGAAATTGTATACAAAAGCAATGTGCAGGAATAATTTTATACCCATATTCCTCACCAAATGACACTCTATTTCTCGTACGTATGTGTAAACAGTACCCCGAAAGACACACCCCCTGCAACTGATTGAAAGATGATTTGTTTATTTGTGTATTACTATAAGTGATTTGTTTCAATCGTAATGCTAATTATTATGCAGATGTATTAATAATGTTTTATTTCTTAACAGTGGTACATATAACGTGTACATGATTTAAAAAATACAAAAATACCGAAATTGCAGAAAAAAACAGTAAATTAAAAATTAAAATGTTAGCTCTTAAGTCGATGATAATATATAATGTGTTTTGACTTTTATGCCTAAATGTCGTCCAACATGGCCATCTGCAGGAAACTTAATTGAATACTCGACTGTATGGAAAGAGCAAACAAAGAATTTTTTACCTGAAACAACTAAGCTAGTCACAATGTATGTTAGATGGTCCCCTTCAAAACAGACGTCCTTCAAGTCTGCACCTTATGCAAATTGGCTACCAATGGGAAACAGTTAAATATAAGAGAACATTCAAAGATTTTCTTCTTTAAAACCATTTGGCCAGTTGGAAATAAACTTTGGCACAACACTTAATTTTCTTTAAAATTGTGTCCTGCAGATCCATCCCTTATCCAAGATGGCATGCAATAGGGAAAATAGTAAAATTAAAGTTGGATCATATAACATAAATGTTTATTTACATATTTGAAAATGAGACCTTTTAAAATATGTTTATTTGAAGTTATGTATTGGCCATGGTCAAGGTGAGCGACACAGGCTCTTCTTTTTTCTATCTTGAGAGCCTCTTGTTTTGCTACAACATAGATATCATTCCCAATATGCAGTTTACACCTTTTCATTCGTATAGGATTTCTAAATTTCATTTATTTTATCGATTTGCAGTGATGAATCATCATTGGTCAGGATGATGTCCTTTAAGTTGGGCTGGGGTGTTATCCTTTTATAATCTGTTCAGATATGAACGTGACCTTCTAGTATTTTTTATGAGATATTGCTGAAAATTGGTTACAATTTAGTAAGTTTTGTTTCCCGGCACCTGAATCGGTTTTCAGGGGCTTCGCCTACAGAGCTGCCGGGCGCGTCCCCAGGTGGTGGATAGGGGAATGCCCTGTCTATGCGGGGTCATAATACGGAAAGCCTGAGCGCGAACCATTGTAGCCAAACTGTGTCGAGAAACGCCACGCTCCATGCAGTATAAAGACCACTTCTATATTTCTCTAAACAGAGCAGACGCACTGGGTGTCGTATGGAAGGCCAAATTTCCTGCCCCTACCCATTTCTCCAATTTTCCAGTGGCAGTCAAAAGTCGTTGCCCAGGTTGTCCCTTCCACCTTTATTTCTTTCTTCTGATACTTTCAATTTTTTGACTTGATTAACTTGTTCTCGTCCTGATATATCTGAAATATTGCTCATTGGACGTTAAACTCTATCTTATCAATCAATCAACCAAACTATGAATAATCGTCTGGTACATATTTTAGACGTCTCCCCCTCGCAAACAATGTTATGGGGGTATATAGGTTTCAGACCGTCTGTCCGTCCGCACATAGGGTATTTCTTCTGTGTTAGCAACTCCTCTTACATATACACCTCATATTTTGGTTTCATTTTAAACTATGTCCATAATAAACACTACAAGGGGTCGAAGAACTCTGTGTTTCTGAAAATTGATTCCATGAACTTTCCGGACAATCCTCGTACATTGACACTCTTCCATGGTAGAAGTTTTATTCTCAATATAATTTCTGCTTTGCAATTGTTTTGTTTAACCTGTCTATAAGAAACACTAAAAGAAGTCTTACATTTCGGCGATTCTGAAAATTGATACCATGAACTTGTACCTTGATACTCTAATGTTGGAAGCTTTATATCCCAAATAATCACTACTTTCAATTTGATACATTTGTATTGTTTACCCTGTCCGCAAGAAAAACTACAAGGAGTCCAAGTACTCCATGATTCAGAAAATTGTTTCGACAATGCTCGTACTTGACAGTCTTCAATGGTAGAAGCTTTGTATCTCAAATAATCTCTCCTTTTCATGTTGTTTATTCTGTTTTGCTTTCCGATCGCACTGCAAGGTGTCGAAGAACTCTGCGATTCTGAAAATTGATTTTATCAAGTAACATAAATGTTTAAACGACAGAAAAACATAACCTTTGCTTTCAATATGACATTGGTTGTTACAAACAAACAAATCAAGTAAAGTTTTTGCTGTGATACATTTTTTCACAATTCGTAAAATAATTATTAGGATCTTTCTGCTATTCATCAAATTGAAAACAAAATACCAGCTCATCTGATTCATGTACTAAAAACTCTAAGATTTAATATCAGAAACAGAAGTTAATAACCAATGCATTAAAACACCAAAATGATAGAGAATGTAAATAGTTTTTCAAAGGTGTTATTAATAAATACCGCGGTTACAGTTCATATAAATTCTGCATATGCGCAATCCGACAACTTATATCTCTTCAGTGCAGATAAAATCTAAACGTTTGGAAGACCATTAACTCAAAGATGTTTCAAAACTGATAGAGAACAAAATGCAATAAGACCTTAATGTTAAGCCAAAATCAGCTAAGCACAGAGCTTTGTATGAGGGAGAAACTCCTAAGTTTTCAACATAATTTCCAGAAATGTAGATATTGTAAGGTTTCAAACAGAATCGGCTGATGCAAGGTATCTGTCATCTACTAAAGCTGTTCCAATGGAAGAGAAGTCGTAATGCAATTATCATAAACATACCTGACTGGTCTGGCTCATTTTCATTGCCATCAGAACTTTGATATTCATCCTGAAACATTGTAATATTCTGTCAATTTCATGTTTTTACCTACTACATGTTAACCATTAAAAAACAGATTGTTTCAATATGATTTAGGCATAGACTAGAATTTCGAATAAACTATCTGTAACTACTTTCCGTCAAAACAAGACGACCATTGAATTTTTATTCTTTTGCTGCAATGTTAGATTGTTCACCGTAAGGGGTTATAAAATGCAACTGTCGGCGGAAACAGATGTATTGTTTGCAAAGCCAATTCCAGGATTATGGCTCTGCTATACTTTAAGAATGAAATAATGCACGGCTATAAGAAATATACTTCTCCAATAGTAAGCCTTCTTATGTTGTTGTGGCAATAAACAAATACTAAATGATACAGATCTAGAACAGTTTCAATTTACCTGTCTTGCTGGTATTCTTCTTCCTATCTCTTTCATTATTCTGTACACCTAAAAAGTAATAATTACAACAGTACTTAAATTTGTGCATCATTTGTGTCTAAAATGTGAACTGAAAACCTGAATACATTATCAGAAATGAGGGCACCATATGTCTTCTTTTTATTGCACAATGCATACGAAGAAAAGTTCATGTATTCCAAAAATCATATGTATCAATGACGTGTACTTCATTCTTGGTTTTATTGAAACTTCTTCTCAAAAGGTTCCCAGTATCTGTTGTGTAGTTTAAAGCACAACTGTATACAGAAAAAAAATCAGATATATGTTTTGAACATATTATTTTATAATGGTAGTGTTTTCGAAAAAGGAATTAACTGAGCTTTTTCAATGTTTAGGGAAATGTAATAACTTACATGCAAATGAAATGCATCCATGTTCTGGCAGATCACACCTACAAATATAATTTGATGACAGTTATTCTGATATATCTCTTTTATCTTCACGATAAAATGACAGTAAATGAAATCAGCAGTCGAAGTTATGGCCGCTGTACGTTAGAATGAATGACCATGTGTTTTTGATACAGCTAAATCTGATCCAAGGTTCGCTGTATAAGGATACTTTCGTGTATTAGTTGCAATGAGATGTGTTTACGACACCATTACATTACAAAAACAGGAAAACAGCAAACACCTACAATGGCCAGGAACTACAATCACATGCCACAATTTACCATGCCTTAGATTTATTCGACTGTATTTTTCGTAGTAAATGGTCAAGTCTGAAAGTATTTGCTTAACCGTGAATCTATATTCACATTGTAGTGACATAATAACTAAAACTACAGCAAGTTACATGTATAATTATTACCTGAATTTCCATTCATTTCTGTCCAAACTTTAGTCATCTGTATTAATTCCTGGTTAATCTGAAATGTAAGAAATTTGTTCATGACATTTCCCTGTCATATGTCCTACTGGTATTTGAATTATTGCTTGCAGTAGTTACAGTTACATTTCATGACTCTCTGTTATTGTATTTTGATTTGTGATTGCAGTACTTATAATTATGTTAAAGTTTGACCTTAATTTCTTTGTCTTATTTTCTCCATTCTGGGCAAACAATTGTAAAGCAAGACTTCATCGTACATTATAGGACTATCTTTTGGAGACTGTCCAAATGAATGTTTCTGTGACGTAGCTGTATGAATCGGCAATTACGTAAAGAAAAGAAATAAATAATATAGACTTACTGAATGCAGCAGCTCTTCTGATACCGCTGTAATATACCAAACAAATAGATGAATGAAACATGATGCTGAATTTCAATAATAAATATAAAGATGCAAGGCATGTGAAAATGTAATACATCGCATTGTTTTGTAAATAAGTTGGTTGATACTAATTTACAACTATTGCACTTTGCTGATGATGCTACTGGTATACCGGGCCTGGATGGCGGAGTGGTGAATGTGCTTCCACTACCTTTACAAGCATTGTAGTTTTTAACCCCTGCGGGTTAAGTTTGTGTACCACTTTGTTTATTTCAGAAAGGCTGTACTAGAATAAAAGTTGTATGTAAGAAGGTATCAAACTCGTAAGTCTTTGGTTCCCTCCGCAAACTCTGGATCCCTCCTGCACTTAAATTGACCGTCATAAGAAATCAGAAAAACAGTTGAAAGCGCCTTCAAGGAAATATCAATACAACAACCTGCTAGTATGCGAACACCCAAAGTGTATTAGCAAGTTAGCGTTAGGGTTTGTATGTCAGCAATTTTAATGGATGTATTGGACATAAGCGCGCGATATATGCATAAATTTTAAATCTCTTCAATATGCCGAAAGTCTATATCATGTTACTGCACACTTTTGTGTTACTGGTGTTCTTTTAACGAGTACAAATTTATGTGGATGTGAGTACTTTTTCCAGCATGTGTTAAATTCATATGGAAATCTTCAACACATACACAAATATTGTTTTTTTGCAAATATTTATTGTGGTATTTCTTTTTAAAATGATATGCCCAAAGCATGAAAAAAAACTACATTTCAGTGCCATGCACATGAAACCATACCTTGTTGATCTCTAAGCCTCATCAGGTTTTCATAGAATTCTTCCATCTGAAAGAAGAAAATATCGTGAAGCTGCAAATATTGTTCATGCAAATTCGCTTTTTATATAGATGTACCATATACGCTTTTCTTAAGCACCATTTTTTTCCTCCTCTTCTCCCTAAGTTCATTTCCCGTAGTTGCCAATTTGTTGTAGTGCGGACAACATTACTGCACAAAATAACGTGAAGGAGTTTATATTTTTCAAAATTATGTCATGCAGAGATTGTAAGGTGGAAGTGATGCTTACCACGCATACATTGTTGATATGATCATGCATTTCATCAAAAATGATAATAGCAGGCTGTTATGTATTCATTTTTTTATCCTTTACTCTCTCTTGTCTGAATTGAAATAGATCTTATTACCTGTCAATTATGACAGTTATCTTACATTTGAACTTTGGAATGTGAAATTGGGAGCGAGGACCTTAACATTGAAATGAAATGACATAACATTTGCTTTACAGTATAAAATTCAAAGTATCATCAAACCAGAAGTGAATGGCCCACAAACTTGAAAATTGCTAACACTCAACAGTACTAAGCTTCAGAAAAAATTTCAAATAATTCTCAGCAGTAGAAGGCAGGAAACGTTTAAAAAATATGGTTTATAGTAAAAAAAAAAATTAGTTCCGGAAAACAGGATGTGGATGTCCGACAAACTTTAAAATTGCTTTCACAATACAACTCTGAATTTCCAAGCTTCAGGCCCAATTTAAAAATAAAAAAAATCCTTCAGGATAAAACAAGAAGTCCGTTACTGGAAATTTGCTTTATAGTAAAATATTAACTTTCAGGTAAACAGATATTGGATGCCTGACAAACTTTAAAATTGCTGACTAAATACAACCTTCATTTTGAAGCTTCAGACCACATATCACAAATTATATCCTCCAGTTGAAGCCAAGAAATCTGTGACTAAAATTTGGTTTTTAGTACAAATTCACAGTATCGGCAAACAGGAAGTGGGCGCCCTATAAACTTGAAAAGTTTTTACACAATACAGTCTTCATTTCAAATATTCTGACCAAATTTCAAATCATTCCAACGTATACAAACCTAACCCAGGCAGAGACATCTATGAAGGAAAAAAATTGTACACGGACAGACAGACAGAAGGACAAAGTAAAAAGTATATGCCATCCACATCTCGATACGGGCCCTAAAAAGAATATTCATTCACCTGTCATTGCTATTCTGTTTCGGACTCGGGATGAAGATGAATGTGGTTTGTAAATGCGATCATTTATCAGATGATATGAAATGAAGTTTACTATCCATGCATGTTGACCTGTTAAAGTAAACTTACCATGTCTCCTAATTGCAGCAGAAATCTATCATTATCTCCCACTGCAAAAAATAAATCATTGTGTGACTACTGGAATTAAAAACTGTTGACAATATCTGATTTCATGAACATAAGTTTTGGCAAAGATGAAATAAAATATCAAAGCAAGCAAATGATTCTTGTACTATCTTAACACAATCACCTACACCTGTCAACCACTATACTGAGAAGTAGTTTGTGTTTGGGACATGCTCTTCAGAAGATTATAACCAGTTGTTATCAAAGTACTTTTTCCGCCATATTCTTAATTAAGCACACCTATGTCTTGACAGAAATGTAAATTCTTTCAGAAAAGATGTACTCATTAGAATCATGACATTTCATATTGTAGTTTTTGGTATACATGTTTTGGCTTGAAGTGCACTTATAGGACGTAGCTTTGGGAAATGGCCAAATGCACATACCAAATTAATATTTCTTTTTTCAAAGTAGTTAAGTTCGGTTTCAGTCTATACGCGTACAAAAATCTTACCTTCTTCATCATGGGAGATTAGCAGATCTTGCACCGAGTCGATCTAATAAGAAAGCAAATATAACACATTATATGTTTGTTGAAGTCAATGGAATATTTAAAAATCCCTTGCAAGTAGGGTTCTGATGAAATAAATATTGTCCAAAGTTAAAAAATTTTAAATGTAACATTGTTATAAAGTATTCAGTAAATTTTCTTCATTAATGTCATGTACTTTTCTGGGCATGTGGTGTCTTTGGTCTTCCGTCTTTTTGTGTTCTTGTTTTTGCCTTGTTTCTGGACTTTGATTATAGTAATCTTGTGATTTGTTCCTTCGCTATTCTAGTGCCGTTGTTTAGAGTATTACAACAGAATACGATTCTTATGTAGCAGAAAAAAAGTCATTGTCATTGTCTTCGTTGATATTTATTTTAGGTAAGTTTGTGTCCGAAAAGAAGTGAAAAAATGGAAGGTTCATCTTGAAATGGACAATATAGGCAGACGCCAAACACAGCTGTACGGCAAACGCATTGACTGAAATTTTCCAATATTCAACTTCCCTTTTCCTACATCTCTACATAGTAGGCATACGGAGTACATATATCCCAGGTCATTCGGTATGGAAGAGCCTGTGTTTCGTTACAGTTACTTCTTTGATAGAGCCTAATTGCTCAAAAATAGGCTACTTAAAGAAGGGTTTGTTAACCAAAACTTGAACCCATCCATCCAAATGTTTTACGGTTAGGGTCACCATCTTTTGGAATGCCATGTGATATTTGCTTCAGCTGATCTGTCCCTTTTAAGCTTTATTGTTGTTTCCTTTACAGGAATTTAATTCAACAGAGGATTTGATATGTTCAACACTGCGGTGTCTTATAACAAGTAGGAGATGCTTAGTCTATCCGTGCATCTGAACTACCCTATGCTTTGTCATTGGGTTTGAGTTGTTCATCATCGTGTGTGTTTCTTCTTTTTGTGCCTTACTCATGTTGTTACTCCGTTTCATTGTTGTTTCCGATGCTGCCATCGTCCTTTGATTTTTCGTTTTGGATTCAGAGTTTGCTTCTCAATTCATTTAAATGGTTGCAAATCCGTGCTTTTGATTGATTGATTGATTGATGTTTTACGCCAACTTCAGCAATATTTCAGCTATCCGTGCTTTTGATTTTTGATGAAAATTCATTTACCTTTTTAAACAGTTTCTCCATTTCAGCTGTTTCCTCCATTATGTAATCTGCAATAACCTTTAATTGGTGGAAACTAATTGTTAATGTCCATGCAATATCTGAATCATTGCATCTCTCCAGTGGTACTGTAATACAACATGAAATTATTTTACACACCCCACACACCTTATTTACTGTCACGGAACATAACGATGCGAACTTTTTAAAGGTAACAAGGACAAGTGAATAGATAAAGCGCATTCACGACATATTTGCTTCAATATATACTACTTGAACATAACAAATAAATGAGTAACAGCATGTAACCAAGACACCTAATGGAGTTGACTTCTTAAAGTCTACAGGATAACGGTTGTTTGTTATATCCAAAATCTGTTTATCAGAGTGCCTAGCATTGTATTATAATCTTGAAAGACATATTGGTTATAACTGACACAATTCCTTCCATGCATCCAATCCCATTTCGTCTTGAAAGTTTATAATTTAAACACCTGCAACTTTGTATAATGTCAGTAATTCCCCAATATATCATTGGGATGGGATACTTTATGTGCATTAATTAAGACGTATTCAAAATTACTCGAAGTGGCTATATTTCATGTGATATATTTTATAGAGGCCATTTGTAGTATGGACAAGACATTTATTATGGAACAGCGGAAATACAACACGAAACTACTTCAACATTACGTTGTAGGCAATCATTGTCATCTATATGAAAAGCAATGTTAACAATATATATCCTAGCACTACTGGATACAACAGTTTCGGATGTTGCACTTGAATATCATGAAATGTGTTTGCGGAAACGAAAAAAAGCTCATTATACTTGTGGATGGTGTCCTGAACGCTTATTTTATAGCTTCAGATTCCCTACTGGACCTGAATTAATAGTTCCTGAGATTTTGAGTCTTATTTCTACTGGAAAAGCTGTTGGTACAACATTCTAGAAGTGCTCCACTAAAGTATTTATTACTCCATATAATTCATAATTGCAACGCGTATTTTAAACCGGAGGAGACAAAAGTACCGGTCTGATGACCATATATTATATTTTCCTTTGCCAAATGACAATTCATTCAATGAAAATGAAACAAAAGTTAGACCTACCTGTACTGTTTTATCTTTCTTTACACATATCACGTGATATATTTTATAGAGGCGATTAGGGGTATGTCAAAAAATTTATTGTGGAAAAATGGACATACAAAATTATGCTACTTCAACACTGCCTTGTAGGGAATCAATGTCATCTTTATAAAGAAGAATATAAATTATATATATCCCAGCACTTCTTGGTACAACAGTTTCGGGTACTCCACTTGAAAATCATAAAATATGTGTGTGGAAACGCAAACAACCTCCTTATACTTGTGAATGGTGTCCAGAACGTTTATTTTATAGTAAAAGATTCCCTTGTAGAAGTGATTGAATTGTCCACGATATTGTGAGTCTTACTTCTACTGCAAAAATTGCTGGTACAACATTATGGAAGTGCTCCACTGAATTATTTCATAATACTCCTTACCATTCATGCTTGCCAGGAATATTTTAAACCAGTGGAGACAAAAGTACTTGTGTTTGTGACCATAAAGCATATTTTCTGTTGACAAAAGACAATTCAGCCAATAAGAGTGAAAGAAAAGTCCTACCTACCTTTACTGTGTTGTCTGTCTTACACAAATCACGTGATATATTTTATACAAGTGATTTAGTGTATGTTCAAAAAAATAATTGTGGAGAAACGGATATACAAAATGAAACTACTTCAACACTAACTTGTAGGCAATCTTTGTCATCTTTATCGAATATAATATCAATAACATATAACTTAGCACTCCTCAGTACAACAGTTTCGGATGCTCTACTTGATAATTATTGAAATAGATAGAAATAGTTGTTGTTGGTTTTGTAACAGAATGATATGAGTAATATCTAACGGTCTCTTCTGAAAGATATATCCAATATATGGAAGCTGCTTTCCTTGTTACTGCCTGCCTGAGCAATATTTGGGTACACAACCATAAGTGGAAAAGCGAACGGAGCAAACGTGAACGGCGAACAATCAGTAACTGGGTATTTATTATAAAAGCTGTGTCTCAGGACAAGGGTTAGGGTGATTATCTTGATAGTGATATGGGGTTCGATGCAAATATAACAACTAGTAATATATGGGGTAATACTACAAACGTTATACAATGACTTGGTGTTACAAGATTGAACTGTATTTCCTTCACACAATGACAGTCATGCATATCTGCAATGATATATCGGTGATGAAACATAAAGACGAGGGACGCCGTGCGCGGTACCGGCTTATGAATAGGCCCGCAGCAAAGTGGTTATTTATTAACAAACTTGTTCTCGTCTTAACATAGCTGAAATATTGCTGAGTAGACGTTAACCAATACTCAATAAATCAATCAATAAAGACGGGTGCCAAGGGCTCACAGATAATAATAAATAATAGTGTCCTACCTGTCGTTTTCCGAACATATATCCCACAGATGCAAGCTACTTCCGTTATTGGCGCTTGCGTCCAAACGTGTACGGAACAAACGTGAACGCGGAGCAAACGTGTACGTAGTGCAAACGCGAACGCGGAGCAAACGTGACCGCAGTGCAAACGCGAACACGGAGCAAACGTGACCGCAGTGCAAACGCGAACGCGGAGCAAACGTGAACGTAGTGCAAACGCGAACGCGGAGCAAACGTGCAAGCAATCAGTAGAAGGAAGGATTGATTGATTAGTTAGAGTTTAACGTCCAATGAGCAATATTTCAGCTATATCAGGACGAGAACAAGTTAATCAATTCAAAACAAATTGTAAGTAAAAGAAGAAAGAAATAAAGGTGGAAGGGACAACCGGGGCAACGACTTTTGATTGCCACTGGAAAAGGGGAGAAATGGGTAGGGGCAGGAAATTTAGCCTTCTATACGACACCCAGTGCGTCTGCTCTCTTTAGAGAAATATAGAAGGGGTCTTTATACTGCATGGAGCGTGGCGTTTCTCCACACAGTTTGGCTACAGTGGTTCGCGGTCAGGCTTTCCGTATTATGACCTGACTACCCCGCAAAGACAGGGCATTCCCCTATCCACCACCTGGGGACGCGCCCGGCAGCTCTGTAGCCGAAGCCCCTGAAAACCTATTCAGGTGCCGGGTAGAAGGAAGGAATTGATAGTGTTTGGATATATCTTGCTATATCAGGTAAGACCATTTTGTCTTATGAGTATGAACTTTTCTGTAGTAGTTATTACAGTTTGGGTATATATATTTCCCTGTAACTTATCCTAGTTGGAATTTTTGAAGGGTTATCGTTGTGCCGCGAGGAAACGTTATTGTTTATGTGTATGAGTGGTGCCCAAACAGAGTTACATATCAAGAAAAAAGATTAAATTTATAATGAATCGGGAATATACATAGCTGTTAGCATAGTAGTCCGTGAGTAACATGAGCAATGCCATGTATAGACACAATATGTTTACCAGGGAATGTTGGTACTCAGAAATAGAATATGCCTCTTACCATAAAGCCATACTTCATCCATTTCGTTCATACCCCTTCCCTAACCCTTACCGTATGCTGTCTACGGCAACTTTAAGGGAGTTTTTTTAAATATAACTCCACCGTTCACGTTTGCACCAGACCGCGTTCACGTTTGCTCCACGTTCACGTTTGCACCGTTTGGTATGTATTGTTATGGGATAGGTTGTATATACAGTTGTATTATGCAAAATACGTTTCTGGTACCTTGAAAGTGAGCAAGTGCGTCACCTGAACCGCCGTTGTCTTCCGATTAACTCGGCCTAACATGTTATGTGATGTCCCAAATGTCCGTTCTCGTGTATGTTTCGGGTGCAACGAGACCAAAATAGATCTTGTTCAGTAGACATTTTCGTGAAATGTGAAAAAAGAAATGTCCCAAATGATGCAGTTTTTTTTGTGAAATATGAAAGATATAAGTAAAAGTTGCGATTGACATCATAGCCAATACAATAATTACCCCTTCTTATGCAGAGTTCAGTTGAAATAACACATACATTTAGTAATAGCTGGCATTCACATTATATATGAGGCAATATATATCCCCCGGGCCACGTTCTGGACACCATCCACAAGTACAGAGAGGTTGTTTCGCCTTTCCAAAAACATATTGTATGATTTTCAAGTGGAGCACCTAAACCTGTTGTACCAAGCAGTGGTAGGTTAGATATTTTTGACTTTGTTCGGGATATTGATGACAATGATTGCCTACAACCTAGTGTTGAAATAGTTTCATTTTGTAGGTCCGTTTTTTCACAATAAATGTTTTTTCCATACCCTAAATCGCCTCTATAAAATATTTCACGTGATTTGTGTAACAAAGCAAACACAGTAAAGGAAGGTCTACCTTTGGGCTCATTTTCATTCGCTTAATTGTTATCTGTCGAAGGTAAATACATTATAGGGTCATCAGACATGTAGTATTGTTCTCCTCCGGTTTTTAATACGCATTGCAATCATGAGTACTATTGACTTATTAAGTGGAGCACTTCCAGTTTTTATTACCACAGATTCGTGGAAAAAGAGAAGACTGTTAATCTTGTGAACAATTAATGTAGTTGCAGTACACAATTTGGAACTATAAATAAAACATACTGGACAGTATCCACAAGTATCCACAAGTATATTGAGGTTGTTTTCCGTTTGCAGAACATATGTAATGATTTTCAAGTGGAGCACACGAAACTGTTGTACTAAGGAGTGCTCAGTTATATATTATTGATATTATTTTTCATAAAGATGACAATGACTGCCTGCAAAGTAGTGTTGAAGTAGTTTCACTTTGTATATCAGTTTTTCCACAATAAATTTCTTGTCCATACCCTAAGTCGCCTCTATGAAATATATCACGTGATTTCTGTAAGAAAGAAAACACAGCATAGGTAGGTCTGACTTTTGTTTCATTTTCATTGACTGAATTGTCATTTGCCAAAAGGAAAATATATGATATGGTCATCAGACATGTACTTTCGTCTCCTCCGGTTAAAAAAAAAACAGCGTTGCAATCATGAATGGTATGCAGTAATAAATAATGTAGTGGAGCACCTCCAGAATGTTGTACCAAAAGTTTTTGCAGCAGAAATAGGACTCAAAATCTCGTGAACAATTAATGCAGGTCCAGTAGGGAATCTTAAACTCTAAAATAACCGTTCTGGACCCTATCAACAAGTACTAAGAGGTTGTTTTGCGTTTCCAAAAACATATCTTATCATTTTCAAGTGGAGCACCCAAAACTGTTGTACCGAGGAGTGCAAGGTTAGATATTTTTGACTTTGTTCTTGATATTGGTGACAATGATTGCCTGCAACCTAGTGTTGAACTAGTTTCACTTTGTATATCAGTTTTTCCACAATAAATTTCTTGTCCATACCCTAAGTCGCCTCTATGTAATATATCACGTGATTTCTGTAAGAAGGTAAACACAGCATAGGTAGGTCTGTCTTTTGTTTCATTTTCATTGACTGAATTGTCATTTGCCAAAAGGAAAATATATTATATGGTCATCAGACATGTACTTTCGTCTCCTCCGGTTAAAAAAAAACAGCGTTGCTATCATGAATGGTATGCAGTAATAAATAATGTAGTGGAGCACCTCCAGAATGTTGTACCAAAAGTTTTTGCAGCAGAAATAGGACTCAAAATCTCGTGAACAATTAATGCAGGTCCAGTAGGGAATCTTAAACTCTAAAATAACCGTTCTGGACCCTATCAACAAGTACTAAGAGGTTGTTTTGCGTTTCCAAAAACATATCTTATCATTTTCAAGTGGAGCACCCAAAACTGTTGTACCGAGGAGTGCTAGGTTAGATATTTTTGACTTTGTTCTTGATATTGACGACAATGATTGCCTGCAACCTAGTGTTGAAGTAACTTCATTTTGTAGATTCGTTTTCCCACAATTAATTTTTTGTGCATACCCTAAATCGCCCCTATAAAATATATCACGTGAATTGTGTAACAGAGCCAACATAGTAAAGGCAGGTTTATTGCTTGGTTCATTTGTATTGCCGGAATTGTCATTAGTAAAATTTGTATTGCCGGAATTGTCATTAGTAAAGGAAACATATATTTTTTAGTCATCAGACATGTACTTTTGTCTGCTCTTGTTTAAAATGCTCGTTGCAATCATGAATTTTATGGAGTACTAAAGAATTTAGTGGGGCACTTCTAGATTGTTGTACCAACATTTACGGGAGTAGAAATAAGACTCTTAATCTCGTGAACAATTAATGCAGGTCCAATAGACAATCTTAAACAATATACATCAAACGTACTGGACACTATCCACAAATATGAAGATGTAGTTTTCCGTTTCCACAAACGAGAGACATATAATTACAGAATGACTATATTTATGACTTGTTTCTTTTCTTTTAGAATGGACGCTTGGTTTGAAGACAAATTCCAGAAGATGGTAATTATAATTCACCATAAAAAGTCAATCGATTTGCTTTGTTAATTTCAGATTGTGTTATCGTTCTTTCCATAGTAAAGAAATAATTCAGAATAATAATATGCTTGATGTTGTAATTATTCTAAATCCCACTTACCATAGCTCGAGTAATAGAATTTGGAAAAGTCAGAAAATTTGGGTTAATTATGTTCTTCCAACAGGCTTAGAGTTGTTTCATCTGTCAATTTCTTTTCCATCAAATATTATTTTTCCTACTTATTTATTTCAGTTATTATTCATGTGTTTAGCTTTTGGCGTATCAAATATACATTGAATGTTTAGGTTATGTACCAGTACTGAAAGAGTGTTTATTACATTATTGTATTTGATCTGTGTTCTGATTGTCTGAAAACAGCTTGAAAAGTAATGCGTATGTATCATGTGCACCTACAATGTGGTATAAATAGCTCATAGGTTGTATGGATATTATGTGAACATGAAAAGGGGCTATAAATAGCACAAAAGTTGTCTGGAACATCATGTTAACCTACAATTGGCTAAAAATAGTAATAACAACCCCAGATTTCCATAGGTTATTAAATTTATTGCTATTTTTTTCACTTTTTCTTAATGTACGACGGAAATGTATGAGATTTATACATTGTAAATCGTCCTGATCTTCAAAAGAATTAATTTACAACACAGAAAAGGAAACGAAACAGAACTTCAATTTCTCACTGATTGACGGTAATACTGTCTCTGTGTATAATCATATAATAAAACAATTATAAACTTAGATTAGGTTGCTACAGGTTTTTATCAACCCTGAGAAAGCAATATTCACCTCGTTTTCAGCTGGGTGATGATATCTTATTTCAGTGTGATAATTCCCAGTAGCAACCTATAGCAAAGTCAATAATTGTATAATATCAGAAACTTTGGTAGATAAAAAAAAATATTTACTGCATTGATGTATTCCTTACTGCAATTTGTTTCTTTCACATCATGACTGATTATTTTATTAAATATAATTTGTCATCTCTGCTTGCAGACTGATACATTGTCACAGGAGATTCGTGATAGCCACATAGGTAAGAATCCTTATCTCTGAACAATATCCATTCATGACGTTATCTCGCGTGTCGTAACATTGTCCATCGGTGTCGTTACAGTTCACTGCTCTAGAGTAACACATAACGTTTTTTTTTTACTTGTTATTTCACCTTCTGTTAGAGATTTAAAGAAATATATTGACGGTGAGTTAATTATGTTCAGTGTTTTTTGTGCAAAAAAATTGTATTCAGTTTTACCTGTTTATGCCACAATGGGTCATTCGAATTGACTAGTGTATATGAAGGACGTTGTACTGGAGAAGAAGGTACAATATAAAGTTATTTAATGTGTAGCATGGCAAAAGACCAGATAATAGTCATGAGGTAATGTAAACAGGTCAGAGTACGAATGCCCGATTCCAACGACTGAAGGCCATATAAAACTGGGCTGTTCCCTAACCCTTACCGGAGGACAGTAAATCAGTTGTATTGCCTGGGTACAAACTGAATAACTGTTTTTATTACGTGATATGCATACAAAAGATAAATACATTGTCGTAATGGCCGTATACATTTAACCAAATTAACTAAAAATTATTGTAGTTAGATTACTATAATGATACACAAATTATCAGCAGAGAACTTTTGTAGAATTGAAATTCTTTGAAATGTGTCAATGCAAAAACAAAGTTGTCACAAAAATCAATATGATTTGACCAAAACCATTACCCAGGGAACGAAACATTACTGAACATTTCTGAAATCGTTTAGAGCAATTACATAAAAAGAACATGTCAAATATCCGGTAGTAACGTCAACTCCGGTAGAGGAAACAATTAAGCTATAAAGGGAAAGATCTGTTGTCATTCCTGAATTTCGTAATATTCATTCTGCAACTTGCTATCAAACATTACACTGTAGAAAAGCTTGGTTATAATACATTATATTCAGATATATCTGTTCATTAATAGTTTTTTGGCCTAACTTGAAGTACAATTGAGAAATTTACGTTTGCATATAGCGAATATATTAATGTCATTATCCCTGTTGCAGTAATTATCTTATGTGCTAGTGATTTTACTCTTATCCTTTTCCTTTGTTGCAGCCAAATTGGAGAAGAAGGGAGAAGGACAAGTAAAGGAAACACAGACCGAGGGTGAAGAAGACAGAGAGGTAGAAGAGAGAAAGAAAGAGAAAGAAGATGAACAAGGACAGATAGAGGAGGATGAAGAAGAACATGGAGATCAGAAAGAGGAAGAGGAAGCTGAGGAAGAGGAAGAAGAAAAGAAGGCAGCAGAGAAAGTTGAGGAAGAAGAAAAGAAGGCAGCAGAGAAAGTTGAGGAAGAAGATGAGGAGGAGGAAGAAGTAGAGGGAGTTGATAAACCTGAACAGCCAAGTAAGTCATATACATATTATTTGCATTTCATTATTTCAATAAGTATTAGTTTTAATAGTATTGTGTCAGGTTCACAGATACAGAAGAGATGATGTCTTAAAATTTCTAAAAGTAATGTGCCATGGAAATTTACGATGGTGGCAGGATGTATTACATTTCACATCTTGGTTTTTCAGTAAGTATGGTAAGCATTCAAAACTTTGCCCACAAAAGTAATGGTATTTATGTAAAAGAGAAGAGGAAACACTTACAATTGCAGGCTGAAATCACAGATTGAAATGTATAAGCGCACTAATGAAATGACACATGACAAAAAAATGAGACACAAATGGGAAATCGGGATAGTCGGACATTGTACCATCACTGCCAATACATACTGGTAGGATGAAACAGGTGTATTGGTATACTGAAACTCGCCTGACTCTATTTTTTTCCATCGTAAATGGTACGCAAACGAATAAAGCCCAATACAGATAGTGTGGATGTACTTATATTCGTGGACATCAATTTTCGTGGTTTTCATAAAAATTAGTAGTTCGTGGGCACTTAAATTCATTGTTTCGAAATCTATGCATTAAAGCTCTATGGAAAAAATGCATTTCGTTGGGAACTTAATTTCGTGTTTTTTTGCGAACCACGAAATCCACGAAAATTGGAATCCCACGAACAATAGTACTTTCACAGTAGACTACAAATTCGACTACCACATTCTGGATAAGGAAAGAATAACACAAACATTTTTTGGAAAATGGGTCAATCAGTGCTCGTCGCTATTCTGGCTGCTAAGTAAAGGCTGAGTAAAGAATCTTGATGGAGTTAAGTATACAGCAGCAGTATTAGTGAGAGGCCAGTATTCCGGTAAAATTGTCAGGTCATATGATAAAAAAAACCTACTTAACACCAGCATGAGGTATATCCTTTCCATATCCCCGAACTAATACAAAGTTAAGTTTACATTTTGCCAACAAAGCATTCCTGCAGAAATAGTGAAAAGAGGTAAGATATGATGTGGTCTTGATTAATTTTTTCACTATTATCCAATTCTTACGTCTTATGGTACTGTGTACAAAAATGCCTGCGTGGGGTATTGGTTGCAGTTCCCGTCTCCAAAGTAGGATGTCGGGGGTTGTAGCCGTATCAAACTTTCTGAATAAATTAGGTATTTGCTGGTTTTCTACCAAACACGAAG
This sequence comes from Modiolus philippinarum, assembly GCA_002080025.1. Classification (NCBI taxonomy): domain Eukaryota; kingdom Metazoa; phylum Mollusca; class Bivalvia; order Mytilida; family Modiolidae; genus Modiolus; species Modiolus philippinarum. The sequence continues at coordinate 48,422 of MJUU01060548.1, forward strand.
AATGAAGGACTAAGACTTACGACTGGTTCACTCGGAGTCAGCAGACAAATGGCTTCCGGTACAGTTGATATGTTTTCCCTTTGATATCTATTTAGTACAATTTAAGCTGAACATATTAGCAGAAATAACTTAACGCCAAATAACATGTTCTCGCCCAGATTTTGAACACATCTGACACTTCACATTATGCAACTATCACTCTGTCGTTTGTGGTTAAAGCAAATTTCTTTTCATGCTATGGATTTAGTGCCGGTCTAAGTACGAAAAAAGAAGTAACTATATACCTTCTCTTCATTCTAAGTTGAATTGAATCCAAATATTCATTCCCTTTGAGAATGTGTGTTTTGTTGTAGACAATTGTTTTAAATGACACATATACCTGTGATGGTTAGGGTTAATAAGAAGGCCTTACTTTGACTTGCAGATGAAGAGTAGCAATCAAATTGGCGTTTCATCATTGGACCTTTACCTTACACGTTAGGGGATTGTGGGTAATGCTTTTATACCACATAGTCTGTCTTTGTTCTTAAACGGGCCATATTACTAGTATCATACAGCTGTTGTATTAGTAAATGCATCTCGGATGTAGCAGTAAAGGAAGAAATAATACAATTAAGTGTACTCATTGCCATAGTTATTACTCACTAATTACAATTGTCATCATTGCAGGAGTAGGAGAGAGCAGTCAGGGTTCAATGACCTTCGGGGATACTAGTGGTAGGTATCAAATTACATAATCATTTCTTATATTCTCTGAATAAATACAGATATAAATAGTATACTACCCATGCCGTACTCATGTTGTGTCGCCGTTTCTTGAATGTTTCCAGTGTTAGGGTTACTACCTGGATGAAACGTTGTTGATTGATGGTTCATTTCACACATACTTTAGTTCAGACCAATTAATTTCTACGTTACCGATATGTTGTCAGTTACATTTTTCTATGCAAGAGACGCGGCTGCAAGGAGAGCATCAATCCTGACCAAATTATATGTATTGAAAATCAACTGCTAGCAGATAAAAATGGTCTATGTCCCCGAATTATTGCATTCGTGAACAACATATCATTATCATATGTAATGACAGTTATGAAACATAACCAAATGCGACACGATAACTGTACGAAGCAATTTCCTAAGTGTTGAACTAATGGTTATGCTTCGAAATTGAGCAATTCAAAAAATCTGACATATAAAGAACAGTTCACTGACACAGAGTGGTCAATGCGCACATTCAATTGAATGGTGATGATATATATCTTGTTTACCAGTAAATATTATAGATGTGAAAATGACCGTTCCACGTTCTATTGTTAACATATCCTTCAATGTATTGCAGGTTCAAGCTTCCAGGAGTGGATGGCTAAATTCATGTTTGGTAAGTACTTTATACAGAATTGTGTATCTTAAATTCACATATTGTATAATAAAAAAGACATTCATAATTTTTGCTCTTCCTTACATATTATGTTATCTGTCTACTGATTTTAACCATTACGTTTTTACATTACAGAGTAGCTGTCACCAATAAAACTTTGTAAGTTTCATTTTATGTAATATGCAATCCATTAAGTAGAAAGCAATGCCAAAAACATATTGAATTTTTTCTGCAACAATTAAGGTCTTGATTACGATAGTTATGTTGTATATTGCCGAATACTTAATTTGCCTGGAAATTAAACCTTGAAAAGATTTTAGTACTGCCATTATTAATTACTTTTACATTAGTATACAAATATTGGTTCCACTTGGAGATAACCTATTAGGGCCTCAGATCTCGCAACATTTTGGTAAAGACTTCTTTCACAATATTTTTAAAGTCTGGCTTTCCATATCATATATTCTTATGCGGCTAATGAAGAATTACTCCTTGACACACTCGTACATTACATTATTTTCCGTTCATTGATCTTGGGTATATTATTGTATTTTCCAACCATGGCCGATGACACTGCAGGTGTAATAGAGGTCCCTCCCGGGTATTTAGCCGACCAAAAGTCAGACTTGTCTGACATGAATTAATGACCTGCTCTTCTATAGAAATCTATCATATTCATCAAAATTATGTGAATTTAAATACAGAGGCTCCAAACCAAGTATGGAACATCGTGAATGTCTCTACTGGATTCCGCATCATACTTATATAGTATGGGTACTTAATTTTTACGTTTAACGAATAATGGCTTCCCATATCATTTGATTGCAATGCTGCTTATGCCAGATTATTCTTTGAAACACGCGTACAGCATTAAAAATCCTGTTGCTTATGCCATTTGCTTGTTATTGTATTGTGCACAATGATTTATTTTCATTTCCTGATAAGTGCTTTTTATGACTCTAACTTCAACATCGAAGCGACATGCCTGTCGATGTTAATGTCTTTTTACATTTTTACAATTTATATATTTTTCAAAACAATTTTTTTGCAGCTTCACAACAAATGGCAGCGCATGCCGCAGGTTAGTTTATTTTTATGATCGCTAATATTTATATTGCAGATTTTTGTTTCCATGTATTTAACAAGAATAATTTATAAATTGAGATTGTCTCCTGTTAGCGTGTTTGTCGCTAAAGTGACAAGAATGAGGTTAATACCACTGTATAAACCAATAAAAATATACCTTGTTCTCGTTAGGCAAAGTACATGTTGGAACCCATGAGAATCAATTTCATTTTGAAACAACATCATTATCAGGAAACTTAGTAGGTAACTTGAAGTTATTATGGGTAAAGGGAAACATATAGAGTTGTTTTTTTTTCATTATCAAATTCTTTGGGGCTTTGGGAAGAAATCCATGTAGTGTTAACAATGAAAATTTTTGGACTTAAACTAAGGTGTGTGTATCATATCGTACAAGCATACTATACTTTATCATGCATTTATCCAAGACAACTAAGACAAAATGATATATGATGACGACATTCGACAATAAACAGGGAATATTGACCTTGAATCTTACTTTTTCAACATTTTCAGGTTCACCAATGACACTTCCTGTTCCATTCAGCAGCACGCCAAGTAAGTTTGTAGGGTACAGATTACATTAATTTTGCATAATCCGATAATTGTCATGCGTGCATCTAACTATAGACGGCAAGCAAAGACCAGTAATGATATTCTGTTCCGCGTTGAAGAATTGAAAAAAAAAATCTAAGAAAATTGCGATAGACTGTGAAAATGAAATGATTCTGTGAACTTTGTTCACCAAATAGATATCTGCCATTGAGTATCTATGGAATGTCTACTTCTATCATTTGTAAAACATTTTCTTTGAAAACGTCGTATCTTTTATATTTCTTCATTGTATCATATCTGTTTAACAGTATGTAACTTTTTGGTGTATATTTATTGCATGTTTCATATTGACAATATCCCTTTCACTAAGTCGGCATATGCAACTTGATTTACAAACATATTGGTATAATAAATTCCTCACCTTGAAGACAGAAATTGATTCTTTCCATTTTTCCGTGGTAGCACACGTAATATTTGACAATTCTGGAAAGAGAGTTTACGATCATTGTAACTAACACCCAATCGGTTGATACATTTGTAAGTATACGCAGTACTTAAACAGTAATAATAAGTTTAACATACATCAGTTATACTATGATTAGTGTTAGGGTTAGTAGTTATTAATATGCCAATGATCACGGCTGAGTTCATATTGCACCACACGGACCACTATTCTTGACATAGTCGTTGGCAAAGACACTGCTATTATCCTTATTATGTTGAATGTGTCGTTAATTTTGATACTTGTACTTCAATTTCCAATAGAATGATTACTTGTTCCTATCTTTTACTCTTCCTTGGAGAGTTTTTAATGTCTTACTTTGAATACAGACTTTGTAATATTTTGCATTTTAGAAGTACTGACATTGCATTTGAGGTCGACAATGCTTTCAACTTCTTATATATGTATTAAAGTCAAGGTTTTCATATTTCATTGAGACATGTGGATTTCCTCGATTATTTTGTCATAAAATTTGGTACATAATTTACAATTCCAATATTTATTTTTTTTCTCAGTTCCACAGTCACTTGCACAGAGTAAGTAAAGAAATATGAGTTAAACTATTGTAAGAAATGTTCTTCAACAACTGTATGCAATTGTAATTAATATATCACCGCTTGATTTAGATAAGTCTATAGATAAAGGGTGCCTTTCAAAATACGTATTGTTCAGGGTTAAATATATGACACCACAAATAAAAGCATGCGAATTCCAAATTACATCAAACTAACCATCGGGGGAAATCACGTTTAGTTAACCTTTAAGTAAACGGACGAACAGATGGGCCACAAAATATTCACAGCTGATCCGTGACCTGTCATCTTAAAATAAGTTACCCTTTTGGCGGTAGTGCCGATGTGACATGAATTGCTAAGAATGGCCATCCAGCCTATACAGGTTAATATCAAAGTAAGCTTATACGTGATTGTCCTCTCATGTGCATTTCCATATAAACATATATTGAAAAGTTAAATACATGCATACCTTTGGCAGTCGTAGCCATTGCTGGAATGGTTGACAACTTTTGTCCCTTCGGACCCACTGAATTCACCAAATTAATGCTCTCGTGCATTAAACCGCGGTGCGCGGTCCCGGCTTATGAATAGGCCCGCAGCATCCTCTGAGCTTGGAGTATGAGTCTTCCTAACAGAGGAACGGAGGGATATAGAAATAGGACCTAGTATCTCCGGCCTGCGGGGTGTGACCCCTCCTAAACGGAGGCTGACCTCGAGGGTCCCGGGATATA
>MJUU01060549.1:17537-29542 GCA_002080025.1 Modiolus philippinarum
TGTTTTTTTACCATGTATTTGTAGAGACTTTGTCTCATGTGCATTTACTCCATATCCTTTTATTCACCATGCATATTGAAAAGTTTTCAAGTGATTTTTAACAGCTTCACAAAGTAGTATTATGAGTAAAAAATGGTTGCCGCTTGAAGCTCTTCTCAGTGTCGGAGTGCAAAGGTTCAGTTATATCATATAAATATCATTTATAACTTCTACAGTTCTCATAGTCCTCTTATTTTTTTATATATGTTTGTGTGTTGTTTTGTACCTATATATGTTCATTTGTAATGTTTCGTCTTCATTATGTGTTTATGTACAATGATGTAATGTACCAGTACTAATTGCAAAAAATAAAGAATTACAAAAAAAACACAAAAACTCCATATGCTGGTGCTTTTTGAATGTTGCCACAAAGAAAAGGGAAGTTTACTATTGGAAAAGTGAAGTCATCGCATTTGTCATACAACCTAGTTTGTAATGTACCTCTGATGTTAATTTTAAGATGAACTTACATAAAAATACCTATTTTTCCGACCACAACCCAAACAGACCTACTAATGACTTCAACAAATATCACGTCATAAAACCGTCAAATATAATTATGTGACTAAAACCTAAAATATAAAACTTGACTTTGTCCTAGCTTTTATCTGCGTTTGTGAGGGCACATGTTTCAATTTACGGATTGTCTATACATTTGTAGCTTTGACGCAACATTGGTCATGATAATGGTTTTCATTTGGTCTCATTTAGGTTTTCAAGTAATTGAATTTATCCGTCCAAATTACTATGATCGTACGTTTTCTTGTACTCTAGTATTGACAGGAAGGACACATTGGCGTCAATGCATTTAATTACCAAGAAATGAATAAATTGCTATTAACTTGTATACCTTAATATCAGATTAAAATAACTAAGCATACACTAAGTGTTAATTTGCAGTACAAAAAAAAAAATTAAATTGCCAAAATTGCTGAAAACACAACTTTATTCAAATTATTCTAGACGAAAATCGTATTATTCAGTTTTCACAAAAAGCTGAGAAATTAAAGATCATCCGCACATAGATATCATTAACAATTCGCAATTTATCTGTCTTATTTCAATGATGACCTCTAATTTTTATTTTAATACGTAAATTATATAATGATTTCAAAAGACATGCAAAGTACGAACAAAATATATAATAGATTTTTCTAGCAATCCTCTCGTATAATCATTTTTACGTAAAGTCCTGAAATTTTCAATTTCGGTTTTCGCGCTTAAATGCAAGGTGACCCCCAAATTTTAATTTTTGAACAATAAAACAATTGTGTTTCTACACAGAAAATTTCACAAAACTCTATAAAAAGAAAATAAACCCATGCAGACACCCAATATTTTTAATAAACCATTCAAAACTTTGATGTTTCAATGCAGGCATTATTAGATTGTTTATTGAAAGAGTGTTGTTTCATAATAAAATGCTATAAATGGATATTTTATTTCTATTTATGATAAATCTATAAATCTTGTGATCACAACAATTCATTTGTATGAAGAGGAGTTATCTCCTCCTGCCAAAGGTCTACTACCTTAAACGGACTACAATGAAAAAAATATCAAGAGGGCTTAAAATAAAAGAATACATATTATGCTTAAGGACTATCATTCCACAGTTTGAAAACTAGCAATATCTAAATTCAAGAAAATTTTGTTAAAACCTAAGGAGTATCTCCCTCTTGCATAGCTCTGTCCTTGGCTGATTTTGGCTTTCCTATTTTGATCATTTGATCTCAATCAGTTTTTACACATATTTCGGTTCATGGATTTCAGCATGTTTTGATTTCATCTGCACTGATGAGACATAAGTTGTCGAAATGCGCATATGCAGAAACTAAATTCATTTTAACTGAATTTAGAATTATTATCTCGGACAACAAATTAATCAGTATATTCTGTCTACAATTGATTTCGGAAACAGAGGAAACTTACCCCTTAGTTTACATATCATCGCAGAACATGGTTGTGGTTCAGATATTGTTATTCTGTCAAAATTGAACAACAAACAAACATACAAACAAACAGGAAAAGAAAAATAATTAATACATAAACTAGAAACAAAACAGGAAAAGAGAGGTTGGTGAGATTAAGAAAGTCTTACTTTCACATCGAAAGAATATCTTAAAAAATAAACGTCATTCAACACTAACATACACAACAAAGGCCAGCAATTTTTGTGTTTTGTTTTCCAGGTAATCCAAGTTATGTAGAAGGAAAACTGTGTAAATATTCTAATTCCATATAACCTAGAAATCCGTTACAAATTGTGATTTGGCAAAATATTCCAATCAAAACTGGAGGAAACAGGAGTAAAACTTAACGTTAGGACATAAATATCAAACCACACTTTTAAATATTGATATGACGACGAATTCGTTAAACTGGCATTGGTAAAGGTGGATAGATACTGCTTTTAGTGCATTTTCTTCCGCGCATTTGAAAAAAAATATAGAGCCGAAAATGGGGTGAGTTTGACATTTTGACCAGAATAGTCAATTGACAGAATTTTCTTTGTGACGTAGTAACTGATCGACTCATTTGAAACGTTATATTTTGTCCACTTAGTCGCGAATTATCACCCTTTTTACATTAATACTGTTTGTTTCGAAAACTTATGAAGTTAAGCCGTCAAAAGTAATTTTTGCATTTTCACATGGTTTGGATTTTTCATGCTCTATGAAGGTCAAGTCGAAGTAATTGACGATGTCCTACAAAATTCTGATTTTTTGCATGATGATTGCTAAGCTTGAGATACATTGAAATATAGAAAGAAAAAAAAAATGAGGTACCCACACTCGTTTTTGTTTCCCAGTAGTTTGAAAATCATCCAGATTGACCTAAATTTACATTGAATAAATAGGGAAAGTGGGCGTTTGACGGCTACAAAATCAGAAAAATGTCGTTTTAAAGATAGTTATACGTCCTACAGTTTTTAAAAAACTAAAACAACACTGCAAAAGTTCTGAGCTTTATGAAAATATAAAAATAATGGCAGTTCACCATGCTTGATGTTTCTATAAAAGCGTTCAAAGATACGAATTTGTGCAAATAAATGCTTGTTTTTCATAACGTCAAGGATCACGTTGCCGACGTCGATACGAATAAAAAAGAGTAGCGCAAATAGTATTTTAGCAGGAGTCCTTTATGCATAACGTACTATAAATTGTGAAAATAAGTTTACCTACTTGGTACTGCAATGCATTTCTCCATTATTAACACCAGACCTAGTTCTTTCCGTTACAGTATTAACGCATGGAAAGAACAAAAGAAATGTTATTTTTATTATTTTTACAGACTTTAATGACTTTCAAATTAACAAATTTTAAGTTATTTTAAGCTATTCGAGAAATACTTTTATTGAACTGAAAATAAAACATTTATGTCACATTATTAAAATTCATTATTCTTCCGGTAATTAAAATTTAGTTGGTTAGATTTTTAATAATTGCGATTAATTAAACACAGAACAATGCAAATGAGTGAAACAAATACATGCGGTAACTTTCGTATTTAAACAATTTAGCGCAAATTGGCGGATCCACAAGGAGGGTTTCAGAGGCTGGAAACCCAATTTTTCTGGAAATGTTTTAAATTTTGTGCAGATTTAAGGTAAAAATTGACAATAATGGTAAAAAATCGTCTGGAAACCCATCGGAACCCGCTTTTTTCGCGAAGCCTGGATCCGCCGGTGGCGCATGACCTATTGCAAATTCAAATGAATTTGATTTTTACAACAATATTATACAAATACATATGTAGTTGTTTTTTTTTTGCAATGATTGCAAGACCATTTTTCGGCAAAAGAGTGCAGCATATTCAAGCATTCATTCGATATAATATTGCCTTTAAGACATTACACCTACATTTATCCTAGAAAAAAACATCCGGTGATCAGCAAAATTTACATTCTAAATGCTGTTAAGGGTTTCCAAAAGAATACAATAAGTTTCTTCCTTTCCCCAAGAATTTCTGGACTTTTTCCAGATAAATGAAAAATAGGGAAAATTCACGACATTTTTATGCTGTATCTATAATCTTTTTAATTTGATGTAATATTTGTTTCTCCCGAAAGCGGCGTTGAAGAGACATTGATTAAATTGGCTTTCAAAGATTTAAAAACTTACGAAAATACATGTATAGACTGAAAACAAGTCTATCTATACCAACACACGAAAAGTGTGATTTTGGAGTTTTCGTAGCTCTAAAGCTATATCCATGAAAATAGGAACTATACGAAACTTCAAATAATTAAAATTTTTCAAGTTCCCAACTTCAAACACAAGCTACCATGTGAAGTGCTTTATTTACAAATTATACCTCTTTGTGAATATTTAAATTTCACACATTCAAAATCACACCATCAAATAGTTGGGAATATTAGCTTCAAAAAGAACAGTTCAGAAGTTGGAAGGAATATCTATGATTAACATGGAGATTGAAATGATAGGCAACATTTTCCTCTTATTACAGCTATGTAAAATCAGCTGAAATTTTATTTTCTATTTATAAGTATCTAAAATCCCATACATTAATCCATCACCCGTCAATGCTATATGCAAAATGTTTGAATATTAAACTTAACTAATTTTGACTGCATTTATATGATATTTATAGAGAAAGCAATTCTCATTTTACCTTCCACAAAAAGATAAGATGCCGATGTTTGTCAATTGATATTTGATGTTCACAAGTTTGATTTATAAGGTGTTTTGTAAGGTGCCGACTATGCGCTATGCATCGCGTGTTTTCGGGTCTAAAAAAGAAACCACCACGTTCTTAGGTCGTATAGTTCTTGGTCTGTGCAGTCTGACAAATGGAGTGGACAATAGAGCTTTTCTTAGAAGTATCATTATTCTATAAATACATGGCGACTATCTCTCTAACCTATGATCTTTGTTAATTTTTTTGTTGTTGCATGCAATGTGTTTGTAGAGACTGTGTTTATTGTGCATTTCCTCCATATCCATTCATTGTCTTTTCTTTTGTTTATTTTTTGCCGATTTTGTTGTTTTTTTTTCTCATAAGAAACGGTCTTAAATTTACTAAAAGTTTCTTTGACGAGATGCTTGGTGAAAACATATGAAACGTCATACAATAGAAAGGGATATCACCAAAAACTTTCAAAACAAGACAACACCAGATAGCGTTCAATTACTTCGACTTGACCTTAAGAAACGCATAAAAAATTCTTATGAATGAAAGGCTGTAATCAAATAAGCTAAGTTTGCCCTGTCCATTCTATGTAAATATATGCAAATAATGATCCAAAACGCGCAAATGTGACTTAATTTTTCGTTATAGACTCGTTGGATGGGATCCGTTTTTGGATACTATTGGTAATGCGTACTTATTTTGGACTGGTTTTGATTATGTCTTTCCATATTATTTGATTTTGATTCTGCTTATGAGGGGTTACTCTTTAGGACACGCATACAGCATACGAATTTGACTGTTTATTGTACAACTTTGATATTGCATTGGGCCAATGAAACTGCTGCTGGACCAGAGGTCCACGAGGGTATTCATAAGTCAATAGTAAAACGTCTATGGCATGAAAATTTAACCTTGATTCAAATAACTATTTGCTGTTTTTATCAAAATTATAACCCCTTATTATACTGAGGCTTCATTCCAAGTTTTGGACTTGGATGGTTTTTGACACTGGATTTGGCCTCCTGTTTCTATAGTTTTGGTAATGAGTACTTCTTTCGTATTATTATTTGATTATGTTCTTCAATATTATTTGATTATGTTCTTCAATATGATTTGATTTTGATGCTACTGATTACAGACCCCCCTCCTTGAAATACATGTACAGTTGATCAAAATTTCAATTTAATGTAATTTGGTTATTTTTGCATTTTAAAGTTTGTAGGATGGGCCTTCACTTGCGGCGATGTATAAAAAATATCATTAATGTAAATATTAGTATCTTTTTACCTTAACAGCTCTGAAGCCTTAAGGCATAATGTAAAGATTTTGTAACTTGTGACTTTGGTAACTTGCATTTTAACAATAGAATAGAACTGGAATGGTGTTGTCCCATCTTTACTTTAGGACTTTAAAAACATGTTTCTCGCTACGAGAACTTTAAAAAAAAACATGTTTCTCGCTACGAAGACTTTAAAAAAAAACATGTTTCTCACTACGAGTTTCAAATTTCATGACGGATGAAACAAACATAGTAAGATAAGGAGTTAGTATGATTGGTATGCTGTACTATGATATCGAATACGCCAAATTCAGTTGAATGTGATTTCTATGACAATGGCGAAAAACGAGCTGTACATCGAAAATTCAGTAAATCAAAAATTACTGAAGGAACAAAGCACAAGATTACATAAATCAAAGTCCATAGTCAAATCAAACGCAGGAACACCAGAAGACGTAAGACCAAAGACACGACATGCCCACAAAACACGCATACACTAAAAATGCAACACACACACACACACACACACACACACACACACACACACACACAAAAGTAAAAAAATAAAAACGATACCTGTGCCTTTTGACCGCTCAACAACTTATTTTATATAGATATTCATTACGCCGTGCTTGACCAATTAAAACTCATCTTCTCAAAATGTCACCAAATAGAAAGGCAAGAGAATGACCTTCGAAAAGAACTGTAGGGTTACAGTTAACCTTCTCCACCAAGGACCAAAGGCGGAAATGCCAGGGAAGATGCTCAAGACCAATATCGGGTTAAAGTTATACAGTATCTATGGTTGCGGATACCGCTAAACACATATAACGTTTTTAAACGGCGAAGAAACGGACAAAGTTTTGATTTTAATGTTTTGGGTATATGTTAGAATATGTAACAATATAAATACAAATCAACAAACACTGCATAAAACCTGGGTAACTATTGCAATTACTAAATTAAATAAGCAAATTAAAAAAACTAATGTGCAACACCTTCTAATGGATAAACACATAATAAGCAACCGTTGTAAATTAGTTTTAAGCAAAATAAGAATGGTAAAACTAGTCCACATTTTAAAAGGTGAAAAGGACAAAATATACAAAGTAAAAAGATAAAAAAAGACCAAAAAATATCAGAAGAAAGGAACAGAAAATATTGCTGAAACAATCGGCCTAATGACCTCCAACTATGATAAATTATGTTACTCTTCAGCGGTCCAAGTTTCGCTCGTTCTTGCAGGACCATCATTTTGGTTTCCGTCGGAATGCCTCATAGTTGAAGCCATAAGGTCGAAAATGTGGCCATTTCTTTCTGTTCCTATCTTGTGATTCTAGCTGTTTTTCTTTTTTTCTTTCTTTTGTATATTTTATGTGTTGTGCTTGCATTTTATCTCCTTTTACGATTCTTATTTTGTTTATTACATTTAATTTCGGTCATTGCAAAACATATTTTTATAAATCGGTGCTCGTCCTGTTGGTTACTGCTGTGAGTACGGAACTCGAACCTTTTCGGTAAAAGTCCGTTTCAACAATTTAGTCTACCGTACATGAACTGTACAGGACGGACAAGTAACGAACGAATAACGTATATACAACGCATGAGGACCGAACAAAACATAAAACCTACCGTACATTCACCTAATATATTGTCGGTATATGTCCGTTATAAGTATTGAACATATTCAAAATTTTTCACCGTACAAAACGGACATCACCATACTTGTACAGATTTCGACGGATAAAAAATGTACGACAAACGTATATGAACGGAGACGAACGGATTTTATACGTTCGGCGTTCGTTTGCGTTATACGGTGTAGTGTAAAAGGGGTTTAAAAGTTTGAATTCTCAAAAAACAAAATGACATCAGGTGCTCCGGAAGGGTAAGCATGTCCTGCTCTGTATACAGCAACCGTCACACTTTCATTGGGTCAATCTTGGATAAAGTCAAAATCTGAGAAGACGCGAGTCCGTTTTCATTTGTGACACAAACATTTCATATCTATCTATGATTTCGTTGCGACGAATAAATAACGATAAGTCTCTGAACACCTTTACATCACTATATTTCAATAAAAATTTAACGAAAGGATATGGAGTAAATGAACATGAGACCATAACAAATATATTTTTGTATATTTTTTCTGTATTTGGGTACCTTGTTTAGTATGGTGGTATAAATTTTCTTCTACGCGATTTTTACATTTACATAAATAATGATGGGGGTAAAAAAAAGCACCACATGGAGTTTTTAAGAGCCGAGGTCCATGAGACAAAAAGACAAAACAGGTGGAAAAGTTGTCGACAGCAATGGTCCTGACTTGGTACATGCATTTCAAAAGATATCGTGGGTTAAACCGGTTTTATGGTGCTCCAAACCCCCTTCCATAACCCTCAAAGAAGACCAAATTGAAAGCTCAAAAACATATTGATTTCTTTATAAATACGTATCATAACAAAGACAACACAAACATCACCAACAAAGACAAAGACATTTATCCAAAAGACCAGTTCCACAAATTCTGTTATCCCTATGTTTATGTGCCTTCATCCCCCAATGTATGTAGGAAATTCTATTTTACAAAATCCTCAATTAATTTTATGTCGAAATGGCAACATGCAGAATACAAATTTATAGTAGGTTCCGGTTCGGTATTCAGTTATTTGTTACCACTGGACCGATGCCTCTACTGGTTTACTGTTAATATCAAGGGTATTCACTAATCCAGTAGCCGATTTTGTTTAGAAATTTGCAATATCTAAATGTTTGCCAATTTTTGTTGAAAGCGTAGGAGTATTTCCCTCATGAAAAGCGGTTTTCCATTTTGGTCATATTAGTTTTTTGCCCTCTATCAGTTTTTAACAGCTTTGAATTAATAGCCTTCCAAATAACAAAATACCGATGTCACTGTTAATTTTGCATATGCGCATTTCGACAATTTATGATCCATCAGTGCAGATCAAACTCAAATACATTACCGAAAAACAAGTTAAAGCTGGAAGAGAACAAATAACCAATAGGATCTAAACAGAAACGCCAAAATTGAGCTTAGGACATAGCAATGCAGGAGGGAAATACTCCTCAGTTTTGTTTAGATTTTACCTGCATTGAAGAGATATAAGTTGTCGAAATGGTCATACTTAGAATAAAAATTAAAAGTAAGTTCGGTATTTAGTTATTATAGTTCAGATCAATGATTCTCTTAAAGTTACGAAGTTAAGGTTCTGAATTAAATTCACTTTCACAATTACAATAAATCTTTTGGCTAAGCTCAAGCTAGCGACCACTTTTCTAGCGACCACTTTCAGGATATGTCTAAGAATAGAAATTTGAAAGGGGACACCAACTCTCTTTTAACATTTTCTAGTGACCACTTTCAAAATACTCTTCTAAATGCAGATTTTGACCTTTTAAATGTATGTAATAACATTTAAATGTCTTTTCTTGTTTTAAATATTTGTTCGAACTTTTATGAATGAATATAAAGTCGGCCCAAAGTACCTATTTGTATAATACTGCAACAAGTTTGAAGGATTCCAAAATGTTCCCTTCGTCAAAGCTTTTGTCGTCCGTAGGCTACATGATAGCTTATGCACCCATCTTGAGCCCCATCCTACCACCAGGGTGGATTACCTCCCCTAAGATCCATACCAGCTGTCCAAAGTCGGCCCAAAGTACCTATTTGCATAATACTGCAACAAGTTTGAAGGATTGCAAAACGTTCCCTACAGCAAAGCTTTTGTCCTCCGTTGGCTAAATGATCGCTAATGCACACACCTCTACCCCATCCTACCGCCAGGGTGGATTTACTCTCCTAAGATCCACACCAGAGGTCAAAAATCGGCCCAAAGTACCTATTTGCATAATACTGCAACAAGTTTGAAGGATTCAAAAAGTTCCCTGCGGCAAAGCACCTATCTTCACCACCATTCTCTCACCACAATGGACTCTCTCCTTATGAAAGTTCACCTTTTTGCACCTGACTATATCACTCCCTTGAGACCAAATTCAATATTATGTAATTTTTTTCTACAATTTGTTATGTCTCTTCTTTCAATTGAACCAAAACAATTTGTTTTTCATAGAAGAGGGAAGCATAAAAGAACATAAAAAATGAAGTAATACACAAAATAAATGGGGACTATATTCGAGAACAAAGAAAATCAAAGGGACTTAATACTGTATATTACGATTTGTTTGAATTTAGAATCATATCATCCAGTCTGGCATTTTCAAAATGGAACTGCAGTTTGAAATAGTTAGTGACCAAAAGATTTTGCAAATAATTGATTAATTCTCATTTTTATTTAAGATGTAATAAACTTAACCTTAAGTCATTTCCTACATGGCAGTTGATTGCCGTAATTCTAAACGTCAAGGATTATTTGAAGCTAAACGTGGTGGATACTGCACGACACGCTCATAGTTGTTACGGGCATTCTTCACCAAGGGTCATATGTTGCACCAAGTCAACAATAGTTTGCAATATTTGCCATCGAAGTTTGTTTTGAAATGGGGAGTTGCCACTAGCCTTCTTGCAATTTTCTATACCTACAGCGTATATACCAAGATTACATTTTTCAACTAAAGTCTGTTTTACTTCCTTTAGATGATGGAAATTTTACAATTTCTGCTTTATTTGAACATTAATTTATCTTAAATTTTGCATGGAGATCAAGAATGACCATCATAACTGAAAAAGGACACTGTTGCGATTAAAGGCTTGTAAAAAGCGCTGTGAACATGTGAATTTTTCTTGTTTTTGTAAGACGGGTCAAAAATTCTAAGTGTTGGATTTTTCTATTTTGAGGGCAAACAGGCAGGTAAATTTAATCGATAGGTAATATACATTTGGTTAATACTCGATCACCTGTCGACTGGTAAAAGGTAAAACTAACCATGTCAGATTAGTCTATTCTCGGTGACAATCGCGCGCGGTAAATATTTTCCATTTAAACATAATAGAGATTTTAACAAAATTGTTTTTCCTCAAAAGTATATGACTGCTAATATTAGAAGTGTACGGTATTTTTACAAAGTCATGCAACATTTTGAGCCGAAATATACAGCAATGCAGTCAGGAGAATGCAAAATCCATTATCTAACGGTATTGAAACAGAGTTTAATTACCAATCCTTGTTTAACAACAATAAATTTTATTCTTTATCCATCTAAGGTCCTAAAATGAGCAATTATTTCTACACTTTATACAACCCTTCCACATGATTTGATTAAATCCAAATCGGGTGAACTTATTAAATGGTCTTTTAAATTTTCGGGTCTTTAGTTCATTTGCTGCAACAAAAAGCAAGGATTCTTCTTCAATATCTCTTACAACAATTATTGATCCTGGACATATGATGATATGATTAAGGCACTGAATCTCTTGCTAGACAACATTTATGTTCGTTCCCGCACCATTGTTTATCATCAGGTCATTGGAATCCCCATGCACCTTTCATTGTAGATCTTTTTCTATTCTGTTACGAACGGGATTTCATGAAAAAAACTACAAAATGGAACTGTACCAAATAGTGATAATCTTATTATCCCCGCACTTTCGAAGAAAGTTCGGGGATAATGTTATACCCTCCGTCTGTCCGTCCGTCCGTCCGTCTGTCCGTCCGTCCCTCCGTCACACTTTTCTTGTGACTCAAACTCCTCCTACATTTTTGGATTTAGGGATTTAATTTTGTTGTAGAATTGTTGCATATAGTGTGCAGATGCGCAATAAGCTTTCGGATTTTCGATATTGGTCTTGGTGCAAACAAGAGGCCCAATGATGTCAATTTTTACACATGTGGCATGTGACACAAACTCCTCCTACATTTATGGATTTAGGGATTTAATTTTGTTATAGAATTGTTGCATATAGTTTGTAGATGCGCAATAAGCTTTCGGATTTTTGATATTGGTCTTGGTGCAAACAAGAGGCCCCATGATGTCAATTTTAAGAAAGACCAAAAGATGTGGATTAGACACATGTGGCATGTGACGCAAACTCCTCCTACATTTTTGGATTTAGGGA
>MJUU01060551.1:27607-55042 GCA_002080025.1 Modiolus philippinarum
GTACCCAAATACTAAATTGATTTGAAACCAACTTTAATACTGGGCTACAGGGTACCTGATGAGGATTTACGGCCTTGGTCTTATTTATTGACCTAAATGATATCCGAAACACTTGGTGACAAGAATTATAGTATATATAATATATGAATAAAAACACGGATATTATATATAAAACATACACCATTGGGATATACTCTTTCCTTTTTTGTAAAGTATATCCGAATAGTTACACATGCATTAAATAAAATGAAATAGACAAAATGAATAATTTTAACTATGTTCAAGGATTTGCTCTTGACAAATATTTTATTGCTAAAAGAAATCATATATATTTTATTGCTAAAAGAAATGATATATGAACCTCAAAGAAACCATATGGTAATAACTACTATGCTATTACAATAAGCACAATATACTTGAAATCTTCTGCTTTTAATATAAATGTTACTTCATGCAGATCTATTTGAAGGATACAGGGCTAACTTCTGATTTTGCTTGGATAGGTTCTGGACACGTATTTTATTTATAAGAGATAATTTGACTTTGAATATTTTCTGGGAAAAAGGGAGAGAGAACCTTGTCAGTGCATGTTCTCCTAAATGGCTGCTTGGAGTTTGATGAACTGTTGCACAGTTGTAGTACACTATCTGAAGATGTGCATGAAGTATTATGGTTGCTGCCTGAAATTTTGAAGCAGAAATAATTCATCTTTGAATATTATCTGGCAACGGGAGGATGAACCTTGTCAGCGCATGTTCTCCTAAAGAGCTGCTTGGATTTCGATGAAATGTTACACAGTTATAGTATACCACCTGATCATGAACATGAAGTTAAATGGTTTCATTCCGGAATTTTGAAGGGGAGATAATTTTACTTTGAATATTATCTGGAAAAGGGGGGAACGAACCTTGTCAGTGCATGTTCTCCTAAACGGTTGCTTGGATTTTGATGAAATGTAACACTGTTGAAGTACAACACCTGAAGATGTGCATGAAGGTATATGGTTGCTAACTGAAATTTTGAAGAGGAAATATTTCATCTTTGAATATTTTCAGGAGAGAGGGAGAGGTATATCATTGTGTCCACATTTGTTCTGTGTCCACTACTGTATTTTGTCCACACACACACTTTAATTTACACTTGCCATATTGATTCAGGGTTCAATAAGCGGGGTGTATAACTGGCTGCCACCTGGCGACAGCTCTAGTTAAATTTTGTAATATTTTTTCCCATTTATTCAGGTACAAATAGAGGAACAAGAAGGTGACAGTTAGTATATATCACAGAGATCATCAGAACTGGAACATAATTTATAATGCACCTTAAGCAGATAGAAATGAAGTATGTTCTTGGAATGGACATATTGGTGATCAGAAAACCTGTATAATCCAGTCTCATTTGCTCAATCATTTGCTCATTACTCATTTAATATAATGTGATTCTAGTTGTCTAAGATGTGGAAGTGATGTGGATTAGAAAGATTTATGGAGGATATGTATGAAAATATTTTTGTAAAACATTAACAGATTGTAAATAGTCCTAAATTTACCAAAGTTTAATCTTAAGGTAATCACAAACACATGATAAATGAAATTGAAATGCTGAATTTGTAATTACATGTAATGTCAAAAAGGCTGGTTACAAATATTTATGTAGGGTTCAGTGAGATTGTATTTAAATGTTATGTCAAAAAATGGCTTATTACAGACTTTATTTATTGAGAGTGAAAATGTGAGTGAGATTGTAATTACATGTAATGTAAAATAAATGGCTGATTACAAATTACATCTATTGATGTTAAAAATGTAATCTATTAAAAATAGAGTGTAATTAGTTTATGTACAATTGCTCATTACAGATATAATTTACTTGAATGTAATTGTGGATAATTCAGTTGAAATTGTAAAATCTTGTGATTAAAAAAAATTACTCATTACAGGTTTTCTTTGTCAATTGTAAAAATTGTAGTTGATTGCAGTAAAGGTTGGAGGTACAATTTGAGATGGAAAAATTATGATTTAAAGCATATGTGATATAATTAAAAGTGATTTATTTTATGTAGTTTTTGATTTTGTGAAAAAAAGTATTGCATTGATGGTTACACCTTATACATAGTGTTGTAATTCATGTATAAAATGCATGCATTTTATTTTGTAAGGATTTATATGATAGATTGTAAAATAGAAGTTGCAAAACTGCCCTTGTTTATATAACTTTTTTAGCTAAAAGTTTTCTAAATATTATTTAGGACTTGGGATAAGAACTACATAGAAAAAAGAAGGGAAACGGGAATGTGTCAAAGAGACAATGACCCAAAGGGGAGTAATAACAACTCAAAGCCACCATAAGATCTTCAATGAACGGTGAGAAAACCTCACACCCAACGTATGTACACATATAGTTTTTGAATGCATATAAAAGATCCCAAAACCCTTCCCATAAAAAGAGCAAATAAAAAAAACCAAAACAAGCAAACAAAAATGACCAAAACAAAATAAATAGAATAAACCAAAACAAATAAGAACAACCCAAATTATTCCAAAATCTAAACTACATTACCGCTTTCCAAGAAAAAACACCTCCTGTTTATACATCTGGACTTTTTTCCTGTGACTTTTTTCCTACATTCATGTATTATATATAATGGCTTAGACTGAAGAAAATTCTAATTTTATCAAATAGTGATATATACATGTAGTTTTAATAGTTAATAGTGCTTTGTATATGTATTATACACTGTAATTAAAATACGAAATATAAAACAAAGTCTTTCCTACAGTACATACATTGTGTATCTAATATAGTTCCACTAATACTGGTAATGGCTAATTTCTTTTGTTCCAGTTACCATTTTATTGAAATGAGCATTTTGATATAAATATAATGGGGGATTATTGAAGTAAAACACATTTTTGACGTATAAAACTGAATTTTTTATTTTCAGTTGAAGACCACATAAAACTGTTTTATCTTATAACCATCCACATACTTGGTTTAAGGTTGTTCCATTTAAGCAATAACAGTACATTATTTGAATACTGAGGACATCAATTGTAGATTTGATGGTCAAAAAGCAGTTTACAGGCAATGTATATATATGTTGCATTAGAATTAATTGTACCTTTGAGTTTACTCTGTATTGAGGTTGGAATGAAATTTGTTAGGGTTCCCCCTTGTAAGGTATAATTAAATGCACTAGCTCTTACCATAAATGAAATGTATTTTGTAAATTTTTGAAATTGAAATTAAGGTTTTTCTGTTTTCTTAAGACGATATTTGAAACTTCTGTCTTTGATCAATTTGGAAAATAAGGTAAAGACATGGAACGGATGGCAAAAATGTTTGGCTGTAGACTTTAAAAAAAAGCCTTTTCACTAAATATAAAATTCTCCAGTATGGGAGGAAAATACAAGATGTACATTATGTGTACTGTTTTTAACTGTGATATGAAGTTACTGCCAGTATTGGAGACATATTTATTTTTGGAGAAAGTTAAATAATTGTTGGAAAGGGTTTTAATTTAATCAAAATATGTTGAGGTATTTGGTCTGATGGATGAATATTTTACAGAAATATTTATTTATAAAATATGTGAAATTATGTTCAGAAAATATGTTTAAAACTTGTTGTAGGGAACAAAATGTCTGTTGTTTGTAAAAGATATAACTACAAATTCTGCTGAATGTTCTACTCAAAAATATTATGTGGTATATTTCAAGCATAAAAAAGAAAGCAAGAAATGGTCCCAGATAGTCTTACTATGTTTTAAATAAATTTTTAGACAGAATTACAAATTTTTGCTTCTTTCACCTAGAGTAATTGTTCTTTAGTTTGATATAATAATCAATTTGTTGTCATGGCTATATATTTAAAATGTAAAATATGATAACCACTCTGTTGTCATGACTGCAAAGCTAAGCCAATCTCTAAATGACAGTCAATCTGTTGTCATGATAGCGAAGCTAAGTAAATATCCATATGATATTCAATCTGTTGTTATGACAGCAAAGTTAACAAGTAATAGTTGTTTATCTCTATATGATAATCAATCTGTTGTCATGACAACATACCTATAGAGTAACAGTTGTTTTTGATAATAGTCTGTTGCCATGTCAACACATTGATAGAAACATTTGTTAAAAACAAAAATCTTGGGTAACTGTCATTAAATTGTTTACATTTAGGAATGTTAACAAGAAAATGTTTAGGATTAAAATCTAGAAAAAAGTTGAAAATGCAGGAAATGTAACCATGTCTTTACTCTTTATGAATTTTACAATAGATCATACTTTATCATATATACCCAGTAATGCCTCAGAAATTTGTTTTTTTCATTATTTATAGGATAAGATTAAGGTATGAATTTTGTTAAAGTTTCAAATAAAATCCACCATAAAATAAGATTGTTATTTTGAATTAGTTAAACTAACAGTAAGCATTCACTACGTTTTATCATCCGTTGTTACTAACATTTTCCAATGTTTTACTGATTCACTTTATATCACTTAGTGAATTATCAGTTGTAGTACAGTTGAGCACATTTATTAATATGGTGAATTTGATAAGAAACACATGGACATACTATATTACTTGAGTTTTAGAAATCTCGCCAAATGAAAATAGCATGTTAATTTATTTACCTGTAAATAAACATTTGTTATTGTTATATATGTGTTATTGTATATATTGTTATATGTATATGTGTGTTATTGTATATATTGTTATATGTATATAATAATGATGTACATGAGTGTTATTGTACATATATTGTTGATGTATATATACACCAGATGAAGTTGTATGTCATGTGGTTGTCAGATTATTGTTTTCATTGTGAGAATAAAATAAGAATTCAAAGTTCATTGCTTTTTGTAATATGACTTAATTTTCGTACTTGTAAATTTAGAGTGTCTAATCTAGACCAATTACTCAGCCAGTTTTGTTTTCAAGGGAACAAGATTTTCTTGTCTTGGACATGTACAAGACGGGAAATTACCACTCAACATATCCCTACATATTGTTAGGAAATGCAGATATCAGATACAGTCTGTTGGTAAAGAAATTGTATTTTTGGTTATACATGTAAATATTAGAAAATTGATGGAACACCATTGTAAAGTAAGTGAGAATCGAACCGTCAGTCAAAGAACGAACAATCCATGGACAAAGGCAACATCAGAAACACTAAGAAATAAGGACACCACTGCATTTTTGGTTATAAATATTAGAAAATTGATGGAACACCATATTAAAGTAAGTGGGAATCGAACCGTCAGTCAAAGAATGGACAATCCATGGACAAAGGCAACATCGGAAACACTAAGAAACAAGGACACCACTTGAGAAGGGGACAAAAAAGAAAAAATGAAGACACACATACAGATGAACAACACCGACCCAATAAAAACCATGGGTGAGATCAGGTGTACCGGTAGAGTAAGCATCTCCTGCTTCTTATAAGACACCCGCCGTGTTGAACATGTCAACTCTGGTAGTAAAGTCAAATCCGATTGAGTAAGAACAAACCTTAGTTGTAGTGGGAAAGATCTGTTGTCATCTGGGAAACAGATATCCCGTAATGATCGATAAGATCGTGATGTTGGCTGTAAAACTTCTGTAATGATGACTTTTGGTAACATACCCTTGCTTAAGTAGTCTATTTGTAAGCAACTGGGCTCTATCAAGGAAGTTGCTGTATCGACCACAAGCCCATGAGTGAGATGTTAACTCCATATGCTGGTGCTTTTGGAATGTTGCCACAGAGAAAAGGAAAGTTTACTATTGGAAAAGTGAAGTCATCATATTTGTCATACAACCTAGTTTGTAATGTACCTCTTAGCGCAGCAGGTTAACCCAAATACAAATATGTATTACAAGAATCTTTCACTTTGTGATACAAGCACCAAATTTTCCATGTAGCAAGGTCAACTCCCCCTATAGGTTACAATAACCAAATAATTGCCTTCGGAACGCATCTAGCTTTTGAACACAACATTTCAATCAGAATAAAGCAATAGATCATCTACGATTGGTTGATAATGAAATGAAGTATTTAAAAATAAAACTGAATAATGTATAGTTAGTTGAAATATTATGATTTAATTTTCGTTATTCTACCCCTGACCATCATATGTGATATTTCAATGCCTAGGGTGAGGATTTAAAAATTTTCGTTTTTTGAATATCACCTCTTTTGAGCCTCAAATTAAACCCAGAAAAGCCATGGGAACCCCTATTTTTCATTTTAATAAAATAAAGGTCTTTATATGTAGTTTTCATTTTCTGGGCAACCGAGCATAAAATTAACCTACATCTATTTTTAGAATTTTGTTGAAAAGGGGAACCCCCATACGGAAATAACATTATAAAGTATTTGGTTTATTGTAACCTTTAACAAAAAAGCAAAACACAAAAAAATCAAAATGGCAGCCATTTTTCAATATGGCGGACAATAACTAAAATTTCTGAGAAAGGTTAACGAGTTAATGTATTTAAAACACATCAGTTCTCAATAAAAACTCATAACTTGACAAGACATAGCTAAATTTATTCTTTTTATGCCCCGGTGAATCGAAGATTTGGGGGGCATATAGTTTTTGGCCCGTCTGTCTGTTTGTCTGTTTGTCCACAAAAAACTTCAACATTGGGTTTATCTTTTGAATGGTAAGTGATAGGGCTCTCATATTTTGCATGTGTATTCCTTTTGGCAAGACCTTTCAAACGATACCAAAATTTTGGACCTCATGACCTTGACCTTGACATGTGATGGACTTTTTGAAAAAAATATTTAACTTTAACATTGAGCATATCTTTTGAATGGTAAGTGATGGGGCTTTCATAGTTTGCATGTGTATTCCTTGTGGAGAGACCTTTCTAACCATACCAACATTTTGGACCTCGTGACCTTGACCTTGACATGTGATGGACTTTTTGAAAAAAAATAATAAACTTTAACATAGGGTATATCTTTTGAATGGTAAGTGATATGGCTTTCATATTTTGCATGTGCATTCCTTGTGGCAAGACCTTTTAATTGGTTCCAGAAAAGTTGACCTTGTGACCTTGACCTTGACCTGTGAACAACTGCATAAAAACTTTAACATTGAGCATATCTTTTTAATGGTAAGTGATAGGGCTTTCATAGTGTGCATGTGTACTCCTTGTGGAGGGACCTTTCAGTTGGTACCAGAATATTTGACCTTGTAGCCTTGACCTTGGCATGTGACTGTCCGGTAAAATTTCACCAGAAAAATGAAATTATATTTTGTTTTTTTTTACATATATAGAAATTAAACTCATTTATGACGAAATGTTTCTTGATATCTATAGAATTTTGTTTTGTAAAAAGAAAGTTTAAATCATTCACCATATTTTCTTCATTTATTCACTTTCGTTTTACAGGTATTTATATATGTACTAGAAAACACGAGGGGACTTTATAAACATAGTGGATGATATAAATCGGATAATGGTTTTTATGAAATAAAAACGATACGCTAGGCTATGGAATAGCCTTTGATAGAAAATTGCGTGTTTGATTGACAATGAGCATGTGGTGGCTCATGATGTACTTGGCTTCGAAACATAAACCTTTCACAACACACACAAATGAACACCGGTAGCTCTTTTTTCTTCTGCAAAAAACGCAATTCTATCTCTTTCCACCTTTTGTTCTCCATTGCCTAAGTATCTCCACAAACTACAATCACGCTTTGTTTAACCAGAGACATAAAAGTCTTTTATAGTATTTGTATATTATTGATTATTGCACAATACCTCATCTTTATTTATTAACTTCTGGTTTTAAATTTATACATTACTGTTCTTATTCTTTTCATCATATCTATATTTATAAATTTTGCTCAGCGATATTGCAATACCAATCCCATCATCCTCTACAAACCTTTTCCCAGTACCACCTATTGTAAATCTTTATACCATGTAATACTTTTCAACTTCCACAAGTAAGCAGAAAAATTAAACCCCGCCCCGTTTTATCAGGACGAAACTGGACGCCATTTTGATTTTCGAGAATCTGAAATTCCTATTGGTCAATAGTCTTCTGCGCATGCGTTCTCCTCGCTGCGCAAGCGTACTCCTCATTTTCCCCCAAGAACTATCTATATAGCTAGGCTATTCCATAGCCTAGCTAATTATATATATCAATGATGAGGGATGTTACTTAAAATATCTATTATTTCATTTCTTCTCTTCTGTGTATTCCTCCACTTTGGGAAACCAGTGTGATGATCCCTTGTGTAATCAAAGTACTGTTAACACTGATAGACAGAACACAATGAGTTGACTATAAATGTTCCAAATAGGGGGGGTGATTTTAGCTCGCCGGGACGAATGTCCGGAGAGCTATTGTCATACCCCCGGCGTCGGCGTTGTCGGCGTCGGCGTCGTCGGCACCAGCAAAACTTTAACCTGGCTTGTGGAATTGAAACCTGAAGAGCTAGGATGTTGATATTTGGTATGTGACTTCCTTGTGATGAGAGCTTTCTTCTGGTACCATATTTGTAGACATTTTGACCATGACATTGCCCTGAGGGCAATTTTTAAAAAACTTTAACCTTGCCTCTAGAAGGTAGGCTTTTAGTGGTAGGGTGTTTATATTTGGTATGTAACTTCCTTATGATGAGAGGTTTCTAGTGGTACCATATTTGTAGACATTTTGACCTTGACCTTGCCCTGAGGGCAATTTTTGAAAAACTTTGATCTTTCCTCTAGAAGGTAGGCTTTTAGTGGTAGGGTGTTTATATTTGGTATGTAACTTCCTTATGATGAGAGCTTTCTAGTGGTACCATATTTGTAGACATTTTGACCTTGACCTTGCCCTGAGGGCAATTTTTTAAAAACTTTAACCTTGCCTCTAGAAGGTAGGCTTTTAGTGTTAGGGTGTTCATATTCGGTATGTAACTTCCTTATGATGAGAGCTTTCCAGTATTACCATATTTGTAGACATTTTGACCTTGACCTTGCCCTAAGGGCAATTTTTGAAAAAACTTTATCCTTGCCTCTGGAAGGTAGGCTTTTAGTGATAGGGTGTTCATATTTGGTATGTAACTTCCTTATGATGAGAGCTTTCTAGTGGTACCATATTTGTAGACATTTTGACCTTGACAATTTTTGAAAAACGTTAACCTTGTCTCTAGAAGGTAGGCTTTTAGTGTTAGGGTGTTTATATTTGGTATGTAACTTCCTTATGATGAGAGCTTTCTTCCGGTACCATATTTGAAGACATTTTGACCTTGACCTTGCCCTTAGGGCAATTTTTTTAAAACTTTAATTTTGCTTCTTGAATTATGTTTGTTAGTGGTAGGGTGTGTGACGTTCTTTTGGTGAGAGCTTTCTGATGGTACCGTAGTTGTTGATGTTACCGTAGTTGTAGACATTTTGACCTTGACGTTGCCCTTAGGGCAATTTTTTAAAAAAACTTTAACTTGCTACTAGAATTCAGTTGTTTAGTGATAGGGTGTTTATATTTGATATGTGACTTTCTTGTGAAGAGAGCTTTCTATTACTTTCAAATTTATTGTGCATTGAGGTTACTGGAATCCCCAGCGAGCTATGTTGTCCTCTGAAAACTCTTGTTTTTTAATAATGCTTGGATAATGATTGGAGGGGTTCATTTGGGTGACTTCTGTGTTTGCCTCCAATTGCAATCATCATTTGATATGATTAAACTTTTCAGTTGATACAAGAATTTATTTCTACAAATTATTTTGTCAGAAGGACATTCATTGTTCAAAGTTGCTAAATGTTTCTTCTTTACTTCTACTCGGGGCATAAGTGTTTCACAAAACACATCTTGTTCAACATAAACCTACATTAAAAATCAACATAGCGCCTGTGGAGGCCATTTTAGATTCAAAATGGCGGAAAAAACTTAAAATTCTATAATTTTCGATCTATTGTCCTTCCTGAAACTTAGGAATCGAACTTTCTGTCATAGAAAGTTTCAAACCAGTCATAATACCTTAGATTAATCTCATTCTATCTACTAAGAACCTTAAATGCATAAAAAACTGAAATATGTAGTCATATTATCTATATAAATATATACAAATGGGGCCAGTCCTTGGCCATTCATACAAACGAAAAATCTAAAGAAACATCCAATTTCTGACTACAACATCATCTCTGATGTCTTCTGCTGTTTTCTTCATTAAATATCAAGTGTTTGAGTTCTGTGTTCTGATGTTCACTTTTCTGATGTGTTCTGCTGTTTCCTTCATTAAATATCAAGTGTTTCAGTTCTGTGTTCTGTTATTTACTTCTCTGATGTGTTATGCTGTCTTCTTTATTAGATAACAAGTGTTTGAGTTCTGTGTTCTGATGTTCACTACTATGATTTGTTCTGCCGTTTTCATCATTATATATCAAGTGTTTGAGTTCTGTGTTCTGATCTTAACTTCTCTGATGTGTTCCGCTGTTTCCTTCATTAGATATTAAGTGTTTGAGTTCTGTGTTCTGATGTTTACTTCTCTCATGTGTTCTGCTGTTTTCTTCCTTAGAGAACAAGTGTCTGAGTTCTGTGTTCTGACGTTTACTTCTCTGATGACTGTGTTCTTCTGTCTTCTTCATTAGATAACAAGTGTCTGAGTTCTGTGTTCTGACGTTTACTTCTCTGATGTGTTCTGCTGTCTTCTTCATTAGATAACAAATGTTTGATTTACGTGTTCTGATGTTCTTTTCTCTGATGTGTTCTGCTGTTTCCTTCATAAGATATCAAGTGTTTGAGTTCTGTGTTCTGACGTTTACTTCCCTGATGTGTTCTGCTGTCTTCTTCATTAGATAACAAGTGTTTGAGGTCTGTGTTCTGATGTTTACTTCTCTGATGCGTTCTGCTGTTTCCTTCATTAGATATAATGTGTTTGAGTTCTGTGTTCTGATGTTTACTTCTCTGATGTGTTCTGCTGTCTTCTTCATTAGAGAACAAGTGTCTGAGTTCTGTGTTCTGACGTTTACTTCTCTGATGACTGTGTTCTGCTGTTTTCTTCATTAGATAACAAGTGTTTGAGTTCTGTGTTCTGCCGTTTACTTCTCTGATGTGTTCTGCTGTCTTTTTAATTAGATAACAAGTGTTTGAGTTCTGTGTTCTGATGTTCACTTCTCTGATGCGTTCTGCTGTTTCTTCATTAGATATCAAGTGTTTGAGGTCTGTGTTCTGATGTGTACTTCTCTGATATGTTCTGCTATC
This sequence comes from Modiolus philippinarum, assembly GCA_002080025.1. Classification (NCBI taxonomy): domain Eukaryota; kingdom Metazoa; phylum Mollusca; class Bivalvia; order Mytilida; family Modiolidae; genus Modiolus; species Modiolus philippinarum. The sequence goes on from MJUU01060551.1 coordinate 38,814, forward strand.
TTCCTCATTGGATAGCAAGTGTTTGAGTTCTGTGTTCTGATGTTGTCTTCTCTGATGTGTTCTGCTGTCTTCTTCATTAGATAACAAGTGTTAGAGTTCTGTGTTCTGATGTTCACTGCTCTGATGTTTTCTGCTGTTTCCTTCATTAGATAACAAGTGTTTGAGTTCTGTGTTCTGATGTTTACTTCTCTGATGTGTTCTGCTGTCTTCTTCATTAGATATCTAGTGTTTGAATTCTGTGTTTTGACGTTTACTTCTCTGATGTGTTCGGCTGTCTTCTTCATTATATAGCAAGTGTTTGAGTTCTGTGTTCTGATGTTTACTTCTCTGATGTCTTCTGCCGTCTTCTTCATTAGACAACAAGTGTTTGAGTTTTGCGTTCTGATGTTCACTTCTCTGATGTGTTCTGCTGTCTTCTTTATTAGATATTAAGTGTTTGAGTCCTGTGTTCTGATGTTTACTTCTCTGATATGTTCTGCCGTCTTCTTCATTAAATAACAAGTGTTTGAGTTCTGTGTTCTGCTGTTTCCTTCATTAGATATCAAGTGTTTGAGTTCTGTGTTCTGATGTTTACTTCTCTGATGTGTTCTGCTGTCTTCTTCATTAGATATAAAGTGTTTGAGTTCTGTGTTCTGATGTTCACTTCTCTGATGTGTTCTGCTGTTTTCTTCATTAGATAGCAAGTGTTTGAGTTCCTTGTTCTGATGTTTACTTCTCTGATATGTTCCGCTGTTTTATTCATTATATAACAAGTGTTTTAGTTCTATGTTCTGATGTTCACTTCTCTGATGTGTTCTGCTGTTTTCTTTATTTAATGGATAGCAAGTGTTTGAGTTCTGTGTTCTGATATTTACTTCTCTGATGTGTTCTGCTGTTTTCTTCGTTATATAGCAGTGTTTGAGTTCTGTGTTCTGATGTTCACTTCTCTGATGTGTTCTGCTGTTTTTTTTTCATTATATAGCAAGTGTTTGAGTTCCATCGTCTGATTTTCACTTCTCTGATGTATTCTGCTGTCTTCTTCATTAGATATAAAGTGTTTGAGTTCTGTGTTCTGATGTTCACTTCTCTGATGTGTTTTGCTGTTTATTTCATTAGATAGCAATTATTTGAGTTCCGTGTTCTGATGTTTACTTCTCTGATATGTTCTGCTGTTTTATTCATTATATAGCAAGTGTTTTAGTTCTATGTTCTGATGTTCACTTCTGTGATGTGTTCTGCTGTTTTCTTTATTTAATAGATAGCAAATGTTTGAGTTCTGAGTTCTGATGTTTACTTCTCTGATGTGTTCTGCTGTTTTCTTCATTATAAAGCAGTGTTTGAGTTCTGTGTTCTGATGTTCACTTGTCTGATGTGTTCTGCTGTTTTCTTCATTAGATAGCAATTGTTTGAGTTCTGTGTTCTGATTTTCACTTCTCTGATGTGTTCTGCTGTTTTCTTTATTTAATAGATAGCAAGTGTATGAGTTCTGTGTTCTGATGTTTACTTCTCTGATGTGTTCTGCTGTCTTCTTCATTATATAGCAAGTGTTTGAGTTCTGTGTTCTGATGTTCACTTCTCTGATGTGTTCTGCTGTCTTCTTCATTAGATATCAAGTGTTTGACTTCTGTGTTCTGATGTTTACTTCTCTGATGTGTTCTGCTGTTTTCTTCATTAGATAGCAAGTGTTTGATTATTGTGTTCTGGTGTTTACTTCTCTGATGTGTTCTGCTGTCTTCTTCATTAGATATCAAGTGTTTGAATTCTGTGTTCTGATGTTCACTTCTCTGATGTGTTCTGCTGTCTTCTTCATTAGATAGTAAGTGTTTGAGTTCTGTGTTCTGATGTTTACTTCTCTGATGTGTTCTGCTGTTTTCTTCATTATATAGCAAGTGTTTGAGTTCTGTGTTCTGATGTTCACTTCTCTGATGTGTTCTGCTGTTTTCTTCGTAAAATAGCAAGTAACTGAGTTCTGTGTTCTGATGTGTACTACTCTGATGTTTTCTGCTGTTTATTTCATTAGATAGCAAGTTTTTGAATTCTGTGTTCTGATGTTTACCTCTCTGATGTGTTCTGCTGTTTTCTTCATTATATAGCAAGTGTTTGAATTCTATGTTCTGATGTTTACTTCTCTGATGTGTTCTGTTTTATATTCCTCATTAGATATTAGATGTTTGATTTTATATGTGTTATGTCTGCTGTCTTCTTCATGAGAGTGGATGGCAATGATTTTTTTTTGTGGGCGCTGGTCAGAATTCATTCAAATTTTACAGGATTGTTAGTCACCATTAGTACTAGATTATATCGCATCGCCATTTTGATTCGTCAAATTTTGTGGGAATAAGGGGACTTTGACTATTTCCACATTGTTATACAATGGCAAATCTTGTGAACGAACTCCTCAAAAACCGCTGTTCAGAATTCATTCAAATTTTACAGGATTGTTAGTCTCAATTAGTACTAGATCATATCGCATCGCCATATTGATTCGTCAGATTTTGTGGGAGTTATGGGACTTTGATTATTTCCACATTGTTATACAATGGCAAATCGAGTGGACGCAACTCCTCAGAAACCAATGGCCAGAATTCGTTCAAATTTTACAGGATTGTTAGTCACCATGAGTACTAGATCATATCGCATTGCCATTTTGATTCGTCAAATTTTGTGAGAGTTATTGGACTTTTATATTTCCACATTGTTATGCAATAGCAAATTTTGTGGACGCAACTCCTCAGAAACTGCTGGTCCGAATTCATTCTAATTTTACAGAATTGTTAGTCACCATATTTACAAGATCATATCGCATCGCCATTTAGATTCGTTAAATTTTACAGGAGTTATGGGACTTTATCGACTTAATGCATGCTACAGCTTAGGAACACTTTATAGGCGCAACTTCTCGGATACCACTGAACGGATTATGCAGAAATTTTTGTTTGAACATTTGTCACCATATGTACTTGATCATATTACGCTGCAATTTTGATTGGACAAATTTTACGGGAGTTATGGGACTTTGTCGACTTCATGCATACTACAACATGAGAAAACTTTGTAGACACATCTCCTCAAAATCCAATTAAAGGATAATTTTGCTGAAATTTTGCTTGGCTGTTTGCCACCTAATGCAGTTGATCATATCCTGTCGCCATTTTGATTCGCAAAATTTTACATGAGTTATGGGACTTTATCGACTTTACTGCAGCGGCGGGGGACATAGGCACGCGTAGCAATCTTGTTGCATGAGAACAGATAGCAAGTGTTTGAGTTGTTATATGGAAAAAGANAGTAAATGTACATGGGACAAAATTCCTATAAGTGCATGGTAAGATTAAGCAAATAGATCAACGCTCTTATTGTTGTTCTTCATCTTGAAGTCACCATGAGGCCTTCAGCAAAGAGCAAACACTCCTACCTCACAGTAAGTTCAAAACTTGTATTGTTGCAGCCAGACTTGAACAGAACAGAACTATAATATTTTTTACTTTTTTTAACGTATTGTTGCATTGTTGCTTTCTGACATTACTTTAAGGTCTGAAACATTTTCTATCATAATTTATTGTTTCTTACACGTGCAGTAATTTTAACCAACAAAGTACATACGTTTTAGTAAATATATGAAATGACAACCTCTTTTCTGGTCTCCTGTATCACTGCATCATCTAGCAGAATCCCAGAATATCGAGTAAATGTAGCAGAATCCCAGAATATCGAGTAAACGTAGCAGAATCCCAGAATACCGATTTATGTAGCAGAATCCCAGAATAACGAGTAAATGTAGCAGAATCCCAGAATATCAAGTAAATGTAGCAGAATCCCAGAATATCTGTAAATGTAGCAGAATCCCAGAATATCGAGTAAATGTAGCAGAATCCCAGAATATCGAGTAAATGTAGCAGAATCCCAGAATATCGAGTAAATGTAGCAGAATCCCAGAATAACGAGTAAATGTAGCAGAATCCCAGCATATCAAGTAAATGTAGCAGAATCCCAGAATATCGAGTAAATGTAGCAGAATCCAAGAATATCGAGTAAATGTAGCAGAATCCCAGAATATCGAGTAAATGTAGCAGAATCCCAGAATATCAAGTAAATGTAGCAGAATCCCAGAATATCGAGTAAATGTAGCAGAATCCCAGAATATCGAGTAAATGTAGCTGGAGATAATGAAAAAGAATTCTTCCATAATAAGGATAAGTTAAAGAAAAAAAATGTAGAAAACAATTAGCATCACTAATTAGAAATATACAATGAAAGGATATGGAGTAAATATACACGAGACAAAGTCTTTATAGACCAAGTAATGGATCAACGATTCTGTTGTTGTTCTTCATCTCGAAATCACCACGAGACCTTCAACAATGAGCATTGCTTTTACCTTATAGTAAATTGAAGACTGTCCCTAGAACAGTTTTGAGCGGAATTCACTGCTAAGTGTCCAAAAACGCCGCATCAATGTACAGTCCTCTGTCAAAAGGAAAAATAGTTTTACAGTGCGTTTCATATTTATTGTTGACCTTCTCAAGACATTATTGAAGGGTTGTTTCATGTTCGATTTTAATGAAATCTATTTTAAAAGAATTATTTGAATTTCTTTTTTCTTTTTGGTCATAATCTTTGTTCACAAACAGTGCATTTTCTGATGATTTCAAGTGCTGTACACATTTTCATTACATATTTCAACCAAAAAGAGATTGTAATATATTACATGTGTGATTAAATCATTATAACCAAAAACTTTCTGGGATAAAGTTATCATAAAAAAAACAAAAAAAAAAAACAGATGTCATTTTGAATCTTTCAAGATAAATTTAATTGAAATTCATCAAGAAAAGGCTTGGAAATATTTTTTTTGAAAAAGCTAAATACGGAAAAAGCACAGTAAAAATTGTTTATTTATTACAATCGCTGTCATCCATTGCCCGACAAAAAGACTAACAGAAGACAATCACAACATATATAAAACCACAGGGCACTCGTCGAGTCAAATGCAAGAAAACTTGGCATTATAGAATTACGAGACGTGGGTACTTTAAACAAGTGGTCAGAATAAACAACAAAAATAAATAAAAAATAAAATGCCAATATTTGAAAGTATGATGTTGTATCCATATGAGGAATTCTCTCAAGAACAAGTACACCATAACTGAAATATTTATATAGAATGTATTATATCTCTTGAACGGGGAATCTTTTTACGAACTCAACACTGAGGGAAAGTTTTTTTTAATTACCCGGTACTTGCACTTAGAAATGACAGCAGTAGTTTTTTGCCACCCAAGCCTAAATTTCTATAACTCTTGTCTTTAAGTTACTTGTGTGTTTCTTTTATATATTTTTATTATTGTTGTTAGATATACATGTATGTGCTCTGTTTTAATCATTGTAATATATATGCCCCCTGTGGGCCCTTGAGTTTGGCAAATAAAATTCTGTATTCTGTATTCTGTATAGTATAATAACATAAACATATAACTCAATACAGGTAGACTACTAACTCCCGAGTTCACTAGAAAAGAATGAGACCTCAGTCTGTTAGGGACCGACCATTTAACTTGAAGGGAGGGGGGCTATGGTTTTTTTTCCAAAAGAAATATTTTGCAGCTGATTTTATGTGAAAAAATATTTTGGCTGCCTAAATGATGAAAAAAAAATATTCTGTAGCAGGCTTTCAGTCCCAAAAGATAATGCTAATTTTGAAAAAAAAAATAAATTGTTCATGCGAGTGAAAAAGAATTCTGTCCAGAACCCCCCTTTTTTCAAGTTAAATGGTCGGTCCCTCAGTAAACTGTCGCAATACGACTACCTCAACACGTATCTTACTTATCATTATCATTTGCGATGATATGACTTTACAATAGAATTATACACTTTTGATTTATGAAACTTTTCGTACATCAACTATATGAAAAAATACAACTATTTTAGTTTGATTTTATTATAATATGACAGACATCGTCTTATACTTTCACCCGGAGTATATAATGGAGTGTATCCTAACATTTTCCGAGCTTTCTGACCATTAAAATACAAATTCATATTTATATACTTTACACTGCAACTGACAACAGGGAAATTGATTTTAACAATGGGTGATAGAAGATGTAATACACATTCTAGGAAAAAGACTGGATAATACACCAACACATACGGTATTTTGTATTTTGACAATTTTAAGTTTCTGCTTTCCAAAAATTGTTTCATGAACTGGAATGTATTTTGTACTGGAGTGTCATCGGGGATGAAGAACACTTCTCCACTGTTCACTTTGTTCTCCTTTAACGAACGGTCAGCACACACAAATGCCCATGCGGAGTTTCCGACATATGATTGTTGAAATTTTGCTGTTCCTGAGCCGACTTGTTGTAGAACTCCATTATTATTCATTGCTGACTTTAGTCCATTTGTTACATAATAAGGGTCTAATTCTCCATACATAACATTGGCACGTAAAACAGCAGTTTTTAATAGTTTCCCTAAAAACAAAAGATAAAAAGGATTAATCTGAAAAAAAAATATGTAATATATCAGATTATTCTACAAGATGCAGACAGTTTGGTTAGATAAAGTGAATAACAGCCTGGTGATTACCGTCGGAAATTTTTGAAAGTTTATCAGAAAGACATTGCATGTAATAGCGGATCTGAATGAAACGGTTTTTTTTCTTTTCTTAAGTAAGCCAATGAAATTAAGTAACACGGTTGTTTTTAGGATTTTCTTATTTGTTTTTATATGCTTAAGATTTCACGGATTTCACTGGAATATTTAATTTCCCCCTCTTGTCGCCTTGACCTCTGTCACTGCTAGCTATCATGAATTGATTCAAGGGTGTTGGACAGAATAAAACTTCTGAGAATTCTTGTGCCAAACAAAACACTGCATGAAATGGTAGCTGATTCAGAAGATAACAAAATGATGATTATGTCTCATTTCCCTCAAATTCTTTATTTTATTTTGCAAATAGGAAAAAGAAGGGAAACAGGGAATGTGTCAAAGAGACAGCGACCCAAAGGGGAGTAATAGAATGTTTTATCTTACGAGACTCAAAACTGGGTAACTCAAAACCACTTTTGTACATGAATTGAACTTTACATTTTACTTAATTTATAATAGATGTCATTGAGTGATCGTGTTGAAATGGTGCAAATATACCAAAAGTTCAATTATATATGCAAATAGTTGATATAGCAAAGGCTTTTGCTATTTAGCAATTGAATTGATAACATAAAACCGAGATTTAATCAATCGCTGCACATGCACAAATTTTCTTTTTATGTAATTTGGAACAACATTTGTCGTTTTGTTTTAGGAAATTTTAGGACCGTACTTTTTCAGTAGCAATCAGACAGTTTTCGGTCTTTTGTGTGTAGAGAGTCAGAAACCCATGGCAAAAAAAAACTAAAAAATACAAAGTTTTAAATAAAGCTTGGTCCAACTTCTCTAAAGTTCACACATGTGCAATCAATGTAGTTAAATATAGTACCAATCAGTTATAAACTACCATTTTTACATCTGAGTCCACTAGCCTTCACCACCAGGCGTTCTGCTTTATATTTGGTCTCAGGATATCCTGGGAACAGAAATGTACTGGGAATTGGTGTTGTTTCGTCGCCATCATTTATATCTTCATGTTCTATGACCACGTCTACAGTGCTACAGAATATCAGGCGTTCCACATTACAATCCACACAGGCTTGAATGATATTTTCTGTACCTTAATTAAAAGAAAAATTCAAAAGAAAACTGTACCGAAATAGTAAATTACATTTCATTTGAAATATGAAAGAAAAATGATGCCGTTTTTTATTATGTTTTATCTAGATTAAACTGATAAAATTTTCGTTCATGTCCCTAAGTCATTGGGTCATTGCAGTAAGTTCGGTATTTAGTTATTTGCAATAAATGGATATCTGTGGTCTCACTACAACCAGAACGGGCAGTAAGAGGCATAATAAAAAAAAATCTCGATCAAAAGACAATAACAACAATGTAAACAACATTGAGGTGTGTATCATCCCCGTTTTTCTTATCAATAAGTTCTAGTCAATAAAATGACTCGTCATCGGCATATCTTTTATTGAATTGTGTTTTTAAGGTAGTTCCCACCTTTGAATGAAAGTGTTCTGAATTAGAAGATTGACAATGAACAAGAAAAAAAAGGTTCATGTGCTTTATTTTGAGATATTAGCATTTAAAAATTTGGCGGGAAATGTTCATTTTCTTGGTTTTCATAGGCTTTGTATAGAAATTCATAAGTTTTGAAAATTGAAGGAGTAATATACAATTATGACCTTTTGCAGAGGTGAATACGCTTTTTTATTGACCTGTAAACTAATAGTCACCGAGACCATTGATCGAGGTGAATACCTGTGTTTCCAGGTCAATGAAACAGCGTATTCACCGATACAAAACACCATGATAATTTTATTATATTGTTCACTACATTATCACGTCATGAAGACGGTGAATATGATTCTTGCAGGTGAATACGTTTATTTATTCACCTCCTATGATTTCGTTGCAAATATAATGTAACATCAAAACAACTAAAATAATGACAAGCTTTTAAAATATAACATGAAAAGTGGGTGTTAATGTATAAATATTTTACATGTTATGACAAGGAAAAAGTCAAAGAAATCCGCATATCTGACCATGCAAATGTCAGAAATCAAAGGTGGCATCTATCTTAAACTAAAATGGCCTTTTAAGCGTCTTGTTGTTGCCTTTTGGTGGTTGTATTTGTTTGTTCTGTTTGTACCTGAAGGTTTAGAGACATGCAATCAGGACTATTTGATCAATGGATTTTGTAAAATAATATACGAATAATTTCATTTTACACAACAAACCTCTGACATTTATGGCTTCCATTGTTACTGTGTCTGGAAAAGTTCCAAAGCTGACTAGACCGGCAACATGGATGACGCACGTCACCCCTTCAAGAGCTTTCTTAACATATTGTATGTCTGTTATGCAACCATTATGAGAAAATATTTTCTTTTGTTCTTTGTACCCTGAAATTAAAAGAGATTTGGTAGAATGCTATGTATTTTTACACCAATACAAAGACACATCAATAAAAATTACACAAAATGGCGGACAGTGCCCTGAACGACATGGTTCCATTTAAAGCACAACAACGGAAATAGTTGGGAATAAGAGGTCAGGCCTTAAATGTGCACTGATTTTTGACATTTTACTTATTCATTTGTAAGTGTTTTTATAATGGTTTCCTAATAAGTTAGCAAATAACTAAATACCGAAGTTACTGTGAATTTTGATTCTGCATATATTATGTCTCTCCAGTGCAGATAAAATCTAAACGTTTGGAAGACCATAATGTCAAAGATGTTTAAAAACTGATAAAAAACAAATTACCAAGTATGATCTGAATAGAAAACCAAAATCAGCTAAGGACAGAGCTTTGCATGAGGGAGATACTCCTTAGTTTCAACAAATTTTACAAAAATTAGATATTGTGAGGTTTTAAATAGAATCGCCGGCTTTCTGGTCAGCACCGAAGTACTGACTACTGGTCTGGTGAATACCCTCGGGGACTAACAGTCCGCCAGCAGTGGCATCGACCCAGTGGTAACAAATAACTAAATACCGAATTTACTGTGAATTTTGATTCTGCATATGCGCATTTCGACAATTTATCTTAGCAAATGGTGTAATTACGGTATCTACTTAGACTTACCTAATAAGTTAGCAAATGGTGTAACATCCAGTACTCTGATTTCGGATACATAATTTGCTTTTTCATTTAATATCTGTACAATGTGTTGACCCAGAAATCCAGATCCCCCAGTAACTGCTACAATATCCGTTCCTTTATTCGAACCATTCAGAGAGGTGGATTGCATCGTCCTGAAATGATTTTTAATATTCAAAACTTGTTGAGGTAAATTTAGGATTAGGATTAAGTTTAGTGATAAGCTTGAATAGGGTTCTTCATCAAAAAGTTCGCCTGAAAACTGGAATGGGTGCTGGAAAGTCGCAATCAACTGATACTTTCCCTGTGGGCAGAAAAAAATGACCTTGTTTGGGACTGTTTGGTTTATAAAATATTTTACAACTCGTGAAATGTGAGTGAAAAAAAAAATGCAGAATTTTGAAAAATGGACCCACTCCCCTTGTGACCCCTTCATAGAAATTTATAAGGTGTTAATAAAGTGTATAATGTTTTAATGTTAACATTATCACATGTTACGTACAAAATAAGTCAAATAAAACCAAAATCTGCAAAATAACAGTTGCTTTATTCTTTGTTAGTCATGACGAAAATATTACATGCCTTTTAAAATTGAATACTAAGTACATGTACATCTATAAATAAAACATAATGGATAAATAGATAAATATTTGAATGAATGAATGAATGAATGAATGAATAAACAATAATAATTAAATGAAAAAAATAGCTATTGTGACCGTAAAGGTACTTTTATTTACTTTTTTATATTGTTTCCTAATTCTGTTTTATTATTTGTTTTTGTGAACACTCAAAAATTGTAGAATGCGCGTATCGTAAAATTATTTATAAAAAAGGTGTAATACGGGCATGATAAAATATCAAAAGAAGCAATTTAAACTGAAAATAGAGATCTTTTTAGAATTACTCCCAGTATTATGAGAGAATACAATATTTGATTTTGAAACAATATACTCAAAAGCCTTACCTTGGAGTTCCACGGTTTGAAGAATAAAGAAAGAAATTATGTCTAGAAGCACATTTATGAAGAACATTCATAACTATGTTTTATATTGATAATGAATAATTATTTGTTTTCATTGCACTTAAAGCTAATATGGGCATGTGAGTGGTGTACTTAATCAGCTTGACTGTACTAATGTCGTGTCTAGCACCTGCCAACACAAAGATAGAATTGATTCCACAGAAATATGCTGTCTAGCACCTGTCAACACAGTGATGGGTAATTAATATCACAGTAGTTCACAAATATGATATTGGAAATTAACCTTTTTCTGTCATGATTTGATCTAGAGGAGTGCTTAATTCGTTCACATTTTTTAATGGACTAAAGAATGAATTAACTGTAAATTTGTTTTTTACAACTTACCTCTCTTCAAAACAAACAAAACATATCCGTTCATTTCTATTGTAAACTTTCCGTTTCCTGAGGCCATAATCCTTTGAAATAAAGTAAAAAGCATACTGACTAAAAAACCCGATTATAAAAACGTTGCTTTATAAAAGCAATCGCTGACATTCCTTTTGTCAGACAATACGTTGCTAATGTTCCGACAGTAATAACTTGAACACTTGTTATTTTGTTGTTCTGTACTATATTTCTGTTGCATTATCTGTTGTGGTGTTCAGTTCATTGTTGTGGTTTTGTTCCTTCCTATGCTCTGGTGCTAGATTATATGTTGCGGTATTGTTCAGCCAAGTTGTAATGCTGGATTATACTGTGTTGTTTAGTCCTATGTTGTGTTGTTCAGTCCTCTGTTGTGGAGTTGTTCAGTTATGTGTTATCGTGTTGTTTAGTCCTATGTTGTGTTGTTCAGTCCTGTGTTGTGGAGTTGTTCAGTTATGTGTTATCGTGTTGTTTAGTCCTATGTTGTGTTGTTCAGTCCTGTGTTGTGGAGTTGTTCAGTTATGTGTTGTTGTGTTGTTCAGTCTTGTGGTATGGCGTTGTCCATCCGGTGTTATGGCGTTGTTCAGTCATGTGTTGTCGTGTTGTTCAGTCTTGTATTATCGGGTTGTTCAGCTATGTGTTGTTGTGTTGTTCAGTCCAAGTTTTTTCTGTGCTATAGCGTTTGAATATACATTGTGATATTGGATAATTAATTGTGGTAATGCTCGACCTTTTTTATGGTGTTGAATTAATCGTTGTGGTGTTGTTCAGTCCTTTTTGTTAGAATACAGATTGTGGTGATACTCAGTCCTTTGTTATAGTGTTGAATTATTTGTTTTTAAGGTTGTTCTTTTGTATTAAGTTATGTGTTATGGTGTTAGATTATTTGTTGTGGTGTTGTTCAGTCTCATGTTTTGGTGTGGGATTAATTGTTGTGGTGTTGTTCAGTCTCATGTTTTGGTGTGGGATTACTTGTTGTGGTGTTGTTCAGTCCCGTGTTTTGGTGTGGGTTATTTGTTGTGGTGTTGTTCAGTCCCATATTTTGGTGTGGGATTATTTGTTGTGGTGTTGCTCAGTCCCATGTTTTGGTGTGGGCTTTTTGTTGTGGTGTTGTTCAGTCCCATGTTTTGGCGTGGGCTTTTTGTTGTGGTGCTGTTCAGTCAAATGTTTTTATGTCTGAATATACTTAGAGGAGTTGCTTGGTCCTTTTTTGTGTGTATGATTTTTCGTTGTGTTGTTGTTCATTCCTGTGTTGTGCTATTGGATTATATGTACGTTGCAAGGCATGTTTTGTTTGTAAAGTATGAACTGTAGTGTTTGAGATAAGGTTAACATTTCTGTGAACATTAAGTTTTGTTTAAGGATAGTTTATAACTAAATACCGAAGTTACTGTAAATGTAGTTTCTACAGATGGACATTTTGACAACTTATGTCCTCAGGGAACACTTAGAAGATGTTTTGAAAGAGCATGAACCAAAAGATGTATATAATCTGATAGAGAATAAATAACCAACATGCGTAGGGATATACTATCTGATTTTATCAAGAATCAAGTATTTTGCCCCGTGTTTCGATTTCATAAAAAATATACTCGGCATTTTCTCGCCATAAATATTCTAAATTGACACTTCGCATTGACAAACACATTATATGATCAAACAATTCGAGATATTTTATTTTAAACTGTATAAAACATACGTATGAAGTGATTTTCACCGAAAAATATTACTTCTACAAATTGTGCTGTTTTACATAAACCTTAAATGTAATTAGAAACAATGAATAGGTTCTCTGTACTAATTCATTTTGAACTTTGTGTGTTTTTTCCTCTGGTCATTAGTTTTAACTAACATAAGCACCAAACGCACCAAGACCATGGGTTAAATTGATTATATATAATTATTGTAAATGATGAAGGTTAATAACATGATTGTTACACTCTAAGAATTTCCAGTTGAACTCATTTAATCACTTAGGTTACATATTTTTCTTATCTTTGACCAAAACGTGTACATTGTCCCTTCATAGATTATTTAAGATTGGTGTTTCTCTCCCTTTCAGTGTGGAGTCCGTAAAAATATTCCCCGATCGAGAGATGTATGCTCTTTATATTATGGTGTACTTGTTCATGAGAGAATTTCTCATATGGATATACTGACATACTTTCAAATTTGGGCATTTTATATTTTTTTGTAATTTCAAATTGTAATTCTGACCAACTGTTTATTGTGCCCACGTCTCGTGATTTTATTATGCCAAATTTCTTACTATTGACTTGATGAGTGCCCTGTGGTTGTTTATATGTTGTGATTGTAATCTGTTGGGTTTTCTTGTCGGGCAACGAATGACAGCGATTGTAAGAAAACTTTGCCAGTTAATTTTATGTTTGTTGACAATCCCGCATCCATGACATGATAAAGACTGTAGCGTTGCTCGACATCTAGCTATGAATTCCACTCAAACCGGTGCTAGGGGCCGTCTTGAAATAACTATGAGGTATGAGCAAAGCTCATTGTGGAATGATCTGGTTCCGCGTCCTCTTATGTCAGTCTTGTTACTGTTTGTAGTTGATTGTTTAAACAGTTAAATTTGATAGTTCTGGCTGATTCTTGACCATTTATATTTGACTGTTTCGATGGTTGAAATAAAAAGTTATTTGGAAGGATAGATTTTCGTATCTTTATTGAATTGTCTAGCGAGGATTAAAAATCGAAGACATGCAAAACAGCAAGAAAATTAAAACAAATTCTACCAAAATTAGCTGTTTGTGTTATTGTCTTGGGTATGGTCGGTATAGATAAAGGGATATACAAATAACCCTTCAATATGTTTGACAATACTACGAAATTTTGCTTGTGATCATGCAAAATTTCCATGCTTAAATTTTAACTAAATTCTGTTCATAAAATTCTACCGAGTTTACATATCAATAAAATAACACAAAAAGAATGTTAACCCACTGGTAACACGTGTTGTATCAATCAGAAAAATGGAATTAACACGCTCTAAAATGTCAATTCAATGTTATACATATACTTATTATTTGAAATATTCTATTAAACCCTTGTTTTTACATGTTTAAGGTCGTGTGATGAAGTTCAAGCTGAAAGGCTGGGGAAACATCCAGATAATCAGTGAAATTGAACCAGTGAAATATTGATTGTTTTGATTATGTTAGACATTTCACTACTTTAGTAAGTGATGAGATTCCTATCCATAACATTTATCCTGTTTTTTGTTGTCATTGGAGGTAAGGCTGATTTTTTTATGTGTATATCAGTTAGATTGGAACCCGAAGGACCCCCCTTTACACGTTATTACTCTTCTAAATGTCTAAATTCACAGATCTCCCTGGAACTTACATGGTAATCGCGTATCAGGACTATTTTGGGACATTTTTCACTATTTACGCTTCCGAAAAGGCCCATTTCATGTATCATACTTAGACCCCATCAGGTCATTAATTTAATTAGGTAAAGCATAATCACGGAAACTTTCAGAAGTGAAATGACTTAATGGGTTTTTTGAAGGCGCGGACTATTTGAATTTGGGGGGGGGGGAGGGCTTGGGAATTTCTCCCGGGCCAGATTATTTTTTCCCAATGAAAATCAACAAACAAAATTTACGCATTCGCATAACTAATTTGATAACGTTTATTAAGAAATGCATAATTATACCCCTAAGGGTTGAAAGCATATACGTGGACAATCTGCATAAAAATTGCGAAATATTGATAATGTATATGAAATTAATATTTTAAGTAACAACGTATTTTACTGTATAACTATGCAAAATATCATCGCAATCAAACCACACGTAATTATTATTATTTCAATACAAATCAGACTAACATTTTACACCCGGAGCACAAAGTCGTAAAATTTTGACGTTGTCCGGTGTCCTACTTTTGCCGTTAACACTGCATGTAGAATAAGAAATTCAACAAATTCGGAACTACTGCAGTTTCTAGTCTTTAAAATATTTAGGGAATTTGATATGATTTCTTGTGTGAAGATTTTTTTAAAAAATTTCAAACCACTTGCCAACTGTACTGACTGATAGTCAATAACACCCTGAACTTACAGTTTTACGACATATGAAAAATTGCCTGTTTCATATATTTTTTTCTAGCATTTAAAACTAGTAGTTGTGTCCAAAAATGTTTTGTACCACTTGATTATTAAAGAAAACACACGTTACCCTGCTTTTTCAAAAAAAAAAAAAAAAAAAAAAAACGAAAAAAAGAAAAAAAAATGCGAATTTGTTGGTATTTGCAGATGTTTCCCAATGTCTGAGCAAATCTAGACTCTCGTCACTGCTTCGCGTTTTCGGAAAACGTCAAGTTTTCTAGAATTGTCGACTTTATATTGACTCATTTAAACCTCGGTTAATTTGCCATTTCGAATCTTTTGCAGTTGTAATTTTACAATTTTGATGTTTAATACATTGTAAACATAGCAATGTCATTTTCTTTTGATGATTCCCTGAAATTTACAAAATATCCACAAACAAATCAATATAAGATATTACTTTTGATATGTAATATTCGTTGTGCTTTGAAATTTTGAATGTAAAATTGCATCAACTTTAACATATCTAAATTCACATGAGGTTCAGGTTTACGAATATACAAAATATAAATATATAAAACGTTGTTTTTATTTTTATTTATCATTGTCCACGAACTTTACGGACAACCCTCGTATATGTTACAGTACAAACTGGAATCAAGTAGGATCCTGAATCCTCCTAGTATAAATGGGAATTCTAATTTCTACTGGGACAAATTAGAATTCTGATTTGTATTGGATTTAATCCAGTATAAATGGGAATTCCAATTTCTCCTGGGAGAAATTGAGATATCCTAATTTATACTAGTAGGATTCTGGATCCTACTAACTTAAATCGATAGAAGTTAAACATTATTAGTAATATGCCCCTTCCACTGTTTTGGTGATAATTTAATTAAAAGATTAATTTCGAAAGAATAAGATTAAAATGTCTTATTGTATAAAAGATAAAGATGTGTTATTCTTCCAACTCTTAAACCTTTGAGCACAGTTCAAACTTTTGATAACTAGTATTCATAAGTTCACTTTAAAGATGGAAGAACACATGGAGGTATTTTACAAAATACCCCCCCCCCC
>MJUU01060551.1:61156-71190 GCA_002080025.1 Modiolus philippinarum
GCTTAATTGTATATGGGGTATAAACAGGAAAACAGACTTAATTGTATATGGGGTATAAAAAGGAAAACAGACTTAATTGTACATGGGGTATAAACAGGAAAACAGACTTAATTGTATATGGGGTATAAACAGGAAAACAGACTTAATTGTATATGGGGTATAAACAGGAAAAACAGACTTAATGTATATGGGGTATAAACAGGAAAACACACTTAATTGTATATGGGGTATAAACAGGAAAACAGACTTAATTGTATATGGGGTATAAACAGGAAAATCAGACTTAATTGTATAAGGGTTATAAACAGGAAAAACAGACTTAATTGTATATGGGGTATAAACAGGAAAACAGACTTTATTGTACATGGGGTATAAACAGGAAAACAGACTTATTGTACATGGGGTATAAACAGGAAAACAGACTTAATTGTATATGGGGCATAAACAGGAAAACAGACTTATTATACATGGGGTATAAACAGGAAAAACAGACTTAATTGTACATGAGGTATAAACAGGAAAAACAGACTTATTGTACATGGGGTATAAAAAGGAAAACCGGACTTTTTTTGTAAATGAGGTATAAAAAGAAATAAAAACAGACTTAATTATACATTGGGTATAAACAGGAAAAACATGTGAATTTTACGGGAAAGATATATGTCAATGAGGACATTTTTGCATTTTCTTCGAAAATTATGTATATACATAGTTATACTAGAGAAGTCGTTTTCTTTAGGTTTTTTTTATTGTCATATGTAAAGAGAGAGATGTTTTATTTTACATAACATAATGCGTCAAACAATGTTGTATAACTGAACTTTACTAAAATCGCGGTACATATATAGTTGGTATATTATTTAGATATCCGCTCAGCAAAATGCCGTATATAATTAAACCAGAAAATACACATGATGAAGGAAAGTCGAGATGCATTTTTTGTTTACAGTGAACATAAATACCGGTATGATGTAAAAATGACTCGTTTAAATTTAAATACAACATGGACAAGCTGAAAATCATATATACAAAGACGGAAAACAAAACAAAAGAAAAGGAAAGAAAAGAGAAGAATTGACATAATTGTATCTTTTTGAGATTGATGTTTATGATGTATTACTATAAGGAAAGAGAAGAGAAGAATTGACATATTTGAATCTTTTGAGATTTATGTTTATGATGTATTACTAAGATTTTCATTGTTGTTGTACTTATTTTTAGTTTTTTGAAAAAAATATATTACATAAAATAGGCAAGATCAAATCTTAGCCGGGCGGATACAGTATACGGCGCAACTGAAAAAAAATCGCAAATTTGGCTACAAATTTTTGGCGAAATCCCGATTTTACCCTAAAATTTTATATTTTCTGGTTAAAGGGGGAAGCACGCCTCTCACGCAACTCCCTAAATCCGCGCCTGGCCGAGTTATTTGAATCATTACATCCGCAAAACGTTCAATATGCCTAAACGTTAAGAACGATAACTCGTGACGTTACGCTTTCGGTATTGTGTTACCTTAATTATACATTATACAGTATAAATAACTAAATACCGAAGTTACTGTGAATTTTGATTCTGCATATGCGCATTTCGACAACTTATGTCTCTTCAGTGCAGATAAAATATAAACGTTTGGAAAACCATAAAGTCAAAGATGCTTAAAAACTGATAGAGAACAAATTACCAAATATGATCTACATAGAAAGCCAAAATCAGCTAAGGACAGAGCTTTGCATGAGGGAGATACTCCTTAGTTTCGACAAAATTTACAAAAATTAGATATCGTAAGATTTCAAATAGAATCGGCTTTCGGGTCAGCACCGACGTACTGACTACTGGGCTGGTGAATACCCTCGGGGACTAACAGTCCACCAGCAGTGGCATCGACCCAGTGGTAACAAATAACTAAATACCGAAGTTACTGTGAATTTTGATTCTGCATATGCGCATTTCGACAACTTATGTCTCTTCGTATAAACAATACATCCGGCTGGCCCGAGTTCCTATCGTTGTTTACGTTTTTTATTTATCTTTTATTTGTTTTTTTATGTGCAGTTCCTTGATACATTTTGGCATGTAACTGTATTTTTCGGCCATTGTGGTTGTTTTCTTTTAATATCTTTTTTTATTTTATTTTATTCTAATATTGCTGATAAATTCCAAATCTGAAAAACAGGACGAAAGTTTTGCAGTTTGTGACGTCAAGTGCAAAAATCAGTATTCATTTATCCACGTATTAAAGCCAGTCTGTTTCAGTGACGTTTCATTTTTCATTTGGAACCAAAATCAAGTCTTATCGTACTCCCTATTTTGCAATACCTACTATCCAAACCATTTTTATTTAAGTGGCTGAGTCTTTATAAATCTGTTAAATTTGCTGTAATCTTGTATTGGTCGTTGTATTATTGAATACCTTTGACCTTTTGTTTGACGTAAATTGTGCATTACAACTGAATTTTTAAAAACTGTATTAAAAAATTAAGATTTAAAGTATATTTTGAACATGTGTATAGTGTGCAAAACAAAAGACTCCTAGAACTTGTGACGATCGTGTGTGTGTGCATGTTTTTGTTACTTATTTATTTAATTATTTGGATTATTATTTATTCATTTTCAAAAATTGAATTACAAATTTTTAGAATTGCCCTAATACTGGCCATTTTTCTTTTGCAAATTTTAACTGACTTATGTTTTATTTTATTTATCTCTAGTTTTTGAACATGAAAGATCTACAGTTGAGGCTGGTTGTTCTGCATCCTCTGTGACGCAGTGTCGGGACAAGTGTTGTCAAAGTGGAAGTTATGGAACATGCACCGTTTGTGGTAAAACACAATCATGTAGTGATATAGTTGGTATGTATTGTATCTGTTGAAAGTAGATAACTCAAGTTTATCCTTAAGATCGACTTAAGTTAGGTTCCTCTGTTGGCGTAATTGTTAGAAAAGCTTGCTTACATTTTTTAAGAGATCATTGGTCAGTCCCTGGCCTGCTAAAAACTTTGAAATTGAAGTATAAGAAATAAAAGTACACAGTTCCTGTTCACGTGGAAACTAGAATAATTTGTGAGGATAAAAGTAAATATTTTCTTGTTTATTTGTAGCACTTTCGAAAGTCATCTCAGCTTATTAATCTGGAACGAGGAAGGCCTAAGTTTCCTATATCATTATACCTTTTCTCCATATAAATGGAACAAAATATACATTCGACGTAGAAACCCCGTCACCCACCCACGGGCGTTTGTGTCTGGTTAATATATACAAATCAGCCAAAATGAAGGGAGAGGGTTTCGACTTTTGAGACGAATTTCGAAAAATAAAAACAACTAAAGAGATGATAATTCACCAGAACTAGAACCTTTTTCCTTATAATGACAATTATCAATGTATTGAACAATTTTTTTATATGATATTATTTTTATCATAGTAATGGTTTACAGAATACAGAACGTTATTTTTCTTATAAACAATGCATGCATGTGAAAAAAAAAAAGTATCATAATATACAGTCAGACACAAATTGTTTCACACTAAAATTGTAGTATTCAAATCTCTCATTGGAAAGATGATTTCGATCAACCTAGACACTCTAACTCAGTGCTGGCTCCAGACTAGACACTCTAACTCAGTACTGGCTCCAGACATACTAGTCTGTAGATAAATAAAGCGAAACAACAACAATACAGTCGGATATACAGTATGACGTAGTTGTGATTACTTATAGATGCATCCAGTCAACAGGATCCATTTACATAGTGTAAATTTTTTACATAGTTACTCGTATCTATATATCATTTATTTTGATTGTGTTTTGACAAAGGTCCAGAGGACGCTCGAAACAATTTTTATATGATTTTTACTTTGTTCATTATGAAGTCTAATTATCTACACATTACCAGCTAACAAAGTACATCGAATGTTTTTACCCTTTTTTGTTTTGTTACGTCATCGCATGTTTTTGATCGCCACTGGGTATCGAGTGTATGGTGTAAACAAAATACTCTTTTTCCTGCTGTTAAGTTTTTATGATACGTGCATGTTACAGCTTTTAAATTATATATCTTATAATGAAGCTAACACAGACTTGGAAATTGAAATTAAAAACATTTACATGCTGATGAGGGTCATTGAGGACCGAAAATTTTGTCATGGGGGTAATAACAAGATTACTGATTAGCGTTGTCGAGAGCCGAAGTCCATGAAAAAAAAAGGCAAGTCAGGTTGAAACCACCGGAAAATTGTCGACCGCAATGGTCCTGACTTGGTACAGGCATTTCAAAATAAATGGTGGGTTAAACTGGTTTTATGGCATGCCAAACCCCCATTCCATTATATACTTAACTACAATTATATAGTTTTTTAGATATTGTTGCACTAACGTTTATGATTTTATTTTATTTATGCTGCATTGCCGTGTTTTGACGATCCGATATCCATAAAATTTTCTAGTAGGTAGTTTTCTTAGACTCTTTATATAAAGATCTTAAAAAAGCACCAACACATACACCCCCGTCTGGATCTTAAAACATACACACTTCGAGAGAATAATAAAACAAAGCAATGGACTGAAGTGAACAGTACAGTCAGTAAATATTTGATATTTCGACACCTATCTGGGTCATTGTCAAGTGACAATAAAAAGTAAAAATACAGTCAAACAAAAACTATACTACAAAAAATATTATAAACAAAGTATCGGGCGAGCTACTTTTTAACACTGATTATTACAGATATGACATGAGATGCCCAAAAAAAATGTTACTATCAAAAACAACAACAATTGTTCTAACAAAAATAACTGATATATCTGGATAAAAGATAGATCAAGATAGTGGCAAATATATCCTTAGGTAAGAGGTATACATTTGCACAACCCGCATGAATTCTTTTCGTGCTAAAGAAGATGTTTTCTGAAAAATTCTGCTCGATTCAAGTTTTTGCATTCAAAACCGTTCTTTGTCTTTGTGTCTCATTCCAAGATCTATTTGGTCAATGGCTACAACCTGCATGTCAGTCCACCTATATCCAATAGTATTAAAATTGTCACTGTTCCTTTTTTTGTAAATTGATGCGAAGAATGAGGGATCTTTTTTTGTTTCACCAATGTTATTGCTGTTGACATACGGAGTATGTTATCATCTATATCTATTATCAGATTAACAAAACATGTTTTTGAAAATTTTGTATATTTCGCTAGCTGCTGTGCTTTTGAAAGTTCATGTTGTGGCACTGTATTGCACAGGAGATAATGTTTGTGGTGTCAAGTTTTAAAATGTCCTATTTCGGATGATTTTAGTTTGGCTCTGACGAGCACATCATTCGAGATGTTTGGTCATCTCAAACTATAACTTTTTGTCGAATTTTCTTTTCCTTTGTCGAAGACACTACAGTTAAAAAAAAACGTCTCATAATGTTCCAGTGTCATCTCAGACATTGTAATGACGCGATCCCGCAGTCTCTCCACCCGCCTTCGTCGCATCTTTTCGGATGTCCAAATATTGAAGAAGATGAGCAGACAGCTTTAAGACCAATAAGTTAACTGGGGTTACACGCAGGGTTGGGTTCAATTACATTACAAAATAATTAAATACATTCAATTGCATTGCATTTTTCACTATTAACATTACATTGCAAATACAGTCTTATTTAAAAAGTACTTGAGAGTTTTTTCAAATACTTTGAAAAAGTAGTTGAATACATTGCAAGTATATTTTAAGAAAAAAACATTTCCATCAAATTTATCGTCTAACCATATACTCTGCCTAATAGCATTTTATTGCGGGAGTCTACTGTAGTTTTAAATTATAGAGCGATTACGTATTTACATTTTTCTTTGTAGTTTGCATGATCAAATTTAACGTAGAATTGAGTAAATTCAAATATATATGAAGATAAAAGACAAAGTAGATGGACCAGTATTTGTTTTTCCATCAAAATATAAAGTTATATGGACACATAACAAAATTAAAAAGGACAAAAATTCTTTTACGACCTCTGAGAAAACGACAGATCTGTTGAAATATATTGATAGACCTTATAAGTATTTCTGATCTTTTTAATTTTGTTATGTATTTATTATAACTTTTTGTGTTTTTTTAGATTTTAAATTGACTCCCTTTTAAAAGCCCAAATGTCCATATATCTTTATATTTTGTTTTTGACCTTTTGAGCTGTTTCGCAACAGATTTCTAGTTTTTCCATCATAAATGTTTAAATTTTTATCATCCATTCTGCAATGTTCTAGTCAATATTTCCTTCTAAAATGTCTCTCTACAAGAGCTGAACTGCATACAATGTTTGCATTTAAAGTTTATTTTGGCAGATGAAATTCATCAAATACCCTCAGTGAAGTCATGAATGGAAAAAGATAATCTACTTTAATTAAATCAGAAATACATGTATATTATTGGAACATAATTAGACACCCTGTCTTTGAGGTTATTAATGCCTAAGGCATTGGATCAAATCTTTTGTGTAAAATTCATAATGATTAATGAATAAATAAACACTGCAAATATGTGACATGTCAAATTATGTTTATCTTAATTTTCTTTATTGTCTCAAAATTGTTCAGACAACACACAGCATTTTGGGCAATGTATTTAAAAAGTATTTGAAAAGTATTTGCAATTACATCAATTTTTCAAATTGTATTTAGATATTTTCAAATACTTGTAATTGAAATAAAACTCAATTGCAATTACTTTTCAAAAATTGTAATTGATTGCAATCAATTGCAATTACTGATTGCAATTACCCCATCCCTGGTTACAAGGCTAACAAAGTGCTAAAAAATATTGTTAAAGTTTCAAATTTAGAACGAAAGCAGTTATTGCAATTCAGAAAAAAAAATTTCATTTAATTTCACCAAGCGGTCTAGGAGGAGTTGTCACCACAATGTTTGTACCATGTGGCGGACGGAATAACGAACGGACGGACGAACAGACGGACGAATGAACGGACACCATGATCACTATATACCACCCGTTAAAGCAAGGAGGAGGGTGTAATTAAAGAAAAAGAATACGCGCATCCCATTTGTTATAATTTTTCACCTATGACTCCAAGATCTGTCAGCTATGATGCGTGATTGTATGAAATCTCTTTATAAGTCACCATAAATGAAAGCCCTTTTCCCGAACGATACTTATATTATTTCGACGACCAAAGAACCTGAAGGACACGCTTGTCAAGACCAAACTTAAATTACCTGAAATAGGACAATTTCAGACCTGCCGCAACAAACGTTATCTCCTGTGCAAACACAGAGCAAAAACATAAACATTCAATAGCACAGCATTTGTGAAACATACAAAATTTTCGGAAATCTGTCCTGTAAATCTGAAAATGTAATTTATACTGGGGATGACTGTTTAAGCAAACTAAATCATACTTCTCCCCTTCACATAACATATTTACAAAAGATAATGCAGGAATATTCCAACTACATAAGGAACAAAAGTAAAACAATAAAAAGATTTATCCTTTACTACATATATAATGTTAATATGGGTGTCTTGGTCAAGAGTGAAAAGTTCCGGCCAACACCTAAGAAATGGTGCTACTGATAAAATTCAAAGGAAAATGTTAAATATAGGTCACTATAAAACAGGGCCAACATCCTGAAAATCTTTAGACAAGGTTATATTGCCAACAGTTCAAAAATGCAATTGTTTGACATAAAGACTACAGATCAAGGTCACAGAGGTACTTCACACATCATGTCATGATGACAGACCAAAACACGAAATTTCTTAAGTCTAGGTCAAAATATAAAAAAAGTTATGGACTGGACAACAGAAAGGTCATTAGGGTATGCGACACACAGTTTTATGATGATACACCCACATGCTAAAGTCTAAGTCAAAAGATGCAAAGTAACCTGGAGGAAAATCATTAAATTTCTAGGCCAAAGGTCAAGGTCACATGAAGGCCATTATAGTACATAACAAACCTCAAGAATAAATCAACATGAAAAATATCATAAGTATAGGTCAAAAGATGAAAAAGTTCTGGTCAAGAGCTTGCAAATTCATTAATTTGACCTCAAGGTGAAAGGTCAGGGTCACATGAAGGCCATTATGACACGGGACACACAATCTCATGATAATACCCAAACCTGCCAAATGTCTAAAGTCTAGGACCAAAGATGAAAAAAATCTTGCCAAGAGCTAAAAGGTAAAAATTCAGTCATTTGACCTTAAGGTCAGAGGTCAAAGTCACATGAAAGCCATTATGGTACGTGGTACACCGCCTCATAATGATACAACAACATGCCAAATATCTTTAGTCTAGGTCAAAAGTTGAAAAATTTCTGGCACGGACTGTTCAACAGTTAAAAGAAAATAATAAATTTCACTTCAAGTTCAAAGGTCAAGGTCAAAAGAAGGTCACTGTGGTATGCAACTCACCTACTCATGATGATACACCCACATACCAAATATCTTAATTCAAGGTGAAAAGTTTTGACCAGCAGTAAAAAATTTCAGTAAATTGCCTTTGAGGTCTAAAAAGCAAGGTCACATGAAGGTCACAATGGTACACGTTACTTTCTCATGATGATACATCCTTATGCTAAAAATCTTAAGTCTAGGTCAAAAGGCCAACAGCAAAAAGTTTAAGTAATTTAACCTTGAGGTCAAAGGTCAAGGCAACGGTGTCTCGAAACACGCCTTCTCATGATGATACACGAACATGCAAAATATATTAATTCCAGGTCAAAGAATGAAAAAGTTCTGGCCTGGACATGTCATTAGGTAAAATCATCAGTTATTGACCTCAAGGTCAAAGGTCAAGGTCACATGAGGGTCACTCTTACGCTAAACACCTTTATTGTGTCGCCTGGGTTCACGCAGGGGCGACATATAGGATCACTATCCGTCGTCTTGCGTCGTCGTCGGCGTCGTCGTCGTCGTCCACGTCGGCGTCACAAAAATTTCTGTCACAGTTTTCTCAGGAACTATGTATCCGAGCTTTCTGCAGTTTGGCATTGTGTATCAGTATGGGGACCTATACCGTGTAATAGAGTTTTTGAATATCTCGCATGCCCACTTCCTGTTTGACGGAACTTAGAATATTTTTTGAGTCTTGAAAATTTCTGTCACATTTTTCTCAGAAACCACAGATCCCAGCCTTCTACAATTCAGTATGGAGTATCAGTATGGGGACCTTTACCGTGTAATAAAGTTTGGGATCTCTTGCATGACCACTTCCTGTTTAACGGACAGCTCATGCCAAATATCTTAAGTCTAGGTCATAAGATGAAAAAGTTCTGCTTGGAGATGTCAACAGCTAAAAGTTTCATCAATTTGACCTTTAGGGACATAATAGTACATGACAAACCTTCATATGATGATACGTCAATTTTTTCAAATATCTTAAGTGAAGGTCAAAAGATAAAACAGTTCTGGCCAGGACAGACCAACAGCTAAAAATTTCAGTTATTTGACCTCGAGGTCAAAGGTCAAGGTCGCATAATAGTCAATTTAATATTCCACGCACGTTCTCATGATGATACACATACATGCCAAATATCTTGAGTCTAGGTCAAAAGATGGAAACGTTCTGGCCCATACACACCAACAGCCAAATATTTCAGTTGTTTGACCTCAAGTTCAAAGGTCAAGGTCACATGAAGGTCACTATAGTACCTGACATAGATATCAGGATGATACACCCTCATGTCAAATATCTTACGTCTAGGTCGAAAAATGAAAACGTTCTGGCCCGGACAGGCTAACAGCTAAAATTTTAAGTAATTTGACATTAATGTCAAAGGTTAAAGTCACCTGAAGGTCACTATGGTATGTGACACACCTTTATATGATGATACATCCACATGCCAAATGCCTAAAGTATGGGTCTGAAGACAAAAAAGTTATTGATGACCATAACGGTCGACAATTTTCCGGCGGTTTCCACCTAATCTGTATTTTGCCTCTTATTCTGTTTGGTTATTTTGTTATTGCCCCCATGATAACATGCTGCGTATTTCAACAGCAATATATTGGTAAAAAAACAACAAAATACCCCCCCCCC
>MJUU01060551.1:91152-103018 GCA_002080025.1 Modiolus philippinarum
TTTATGTTGATAACATATTCCTTGTTAATAGAAAAAAGAAGGGAAACGGGGAATGTGTCAAAGAGACAACGACCCAAAAGGGAGTAATAACAACTCAAAGCCACCATAAGATCTTCAATGAACGGTGAGAAAAGGGTTAGGGTTATTTATATTTTGTGACATCCAGAATAACCATATCATCTAAAATAAGACAAATATCTTGTAAAATGGAAAATCTGTGCACCGGTCATACCAATAAGTATTAGATATCTACGTCATCATAAAAGCACCTCATTTTAAAATTTCTGTGCGAAAGTATTTCTTTCCCAGTGGGAATAACAGTATTTCCTAAAAAGTCAGTTGTGACCCTTAGACCCTTACACCATATAAATGAACAGAACTGAAGCAGATTATATCAGTACAACTGATAAGATGAACATGAAGGTGCCTTCAGACAAAGATGTCAAGAAAATGGAATACTTGTGATGAGGAACCATACCTAGAGACATAAACTAAAATGAGTATTTATGTGAAAATTAATTTGATTTGTTGGAATGAAATCATAATGAAAATGTATCTAATTGTAATCGATCATTATGTCCCAAAAGGATTAAATGCTATACCGCGATGACACAATCCACTTTACCAACTCGTGAGTCATGTGAACGCATTTAAGAGAGAACCAAATCAAACAATACTTATATCTCCGTTAATTGTAATAATCTGATTCGTTCAGGACGAGGTTAGGACTTCTAGAATGTACTGATTCGTTCAAGACGAGATGAGGACCTCTAGAATGTACTACTGTGATAGATGCAGTTATCACACTTATCGGCGCTTCAGTCTTCTGCTTCTATAGCAAAATGATCATAATACAGAGCAAGAGACGGAAAAACAACTGGTCACAGAAAAGGATCAAGTCTTTCAAGTCCGAGTAAAGCTATGTTACTGAAGAATCTGAGTAAATGATGAATCTAACAAAGGAGGCACAAAGTCTCACCAAGAGATAAAATAGTAAAAAAACTTGTTGTTTAGCAGTCGGAATACGAACAGACTAGAGAAGATATTGAAGCTAGACCTGCACTCAAACTTGTAATTGGATATAAAGATATGTGTTAAGACTTCAGAGAACAAAGAGGGAAGTCTATCTCTATAGTATGTCCTTAATAGATAGAAAGATCAAGAGGACGGTTCAACGGCTGCAAGAAGAAAACAATGACATAAAATCAACATGGAAGTATGCTATAGATAAAGGCATTATCTCTTTAATGAGGTACTAAATATTAGATTTATATGACCCGGTACCAAACAAAGACAGCAAATCAACACAATGAAAAAAAAAACAATGCAGGAAGGGGGTATATTCCTACAGCACCTTGCGAGGTCATTTGATGTTCCAGTGCGTCATGTTTGTTCAAAATTCCATATTAAGCTTCAAATCTTGCAACTACTGGTTGCACATGCGAAATCATTCCAGTTTCTTTTCCGGTCATGTGACTTCCGGCGATCAGACCCTGATGTGAATTTGCTCGTCCCCATATTTGCTAAATATACCTTTGAAATTAAACATCATTTTCTTCCATTTTTAATTTGGAGATGAAAAGTAAGCAAAAATAAGAAAACTTACGAAAGAGAGGAAAAACTCTAAGACGAGATACCGAATTTTGTTCAAAACTGCAATGTAGGTAGCTCTAATTATGCTGATATTCGTTATTCATGAACCGATAAGGAATATCTTACCGATTTTTTGCACCTGCACCAGATGTGTGTGTATGCGCCCTCGCCCCCCCTTTCCACAGGCAAATATACAGATGCATGAATGGACAAACAAGGGTTAAATAATCTATGTAATCATTTTATTCCGTTGCGTAAGAAGCATAAAAATATAGTTTATGAACATACATACCACAGATGAAAGCAAACGACAAACTCAACAATACAACCTTCATCATGCTGTTTAAATTTTCAAATACGATCTGGAGACAATAAGGGTCAAAGTACACATATATCTTATCAAATTTTGCAAAAGATCAAGGTGGTGTAGTCAAACATATTAGATAATTCATGTACTGCGTGTTTAAAATGGTATTGACCTTGCACTGCTGTGAGAGCCACATGTTTCATAACAATTTTATGTAAAAGTACATTAATCTCTGATTGGGTGAAGTTAATCTCAAGGGGGTTTGAATGGGAAGCGGGATTTGTCATTTTCAAGAAGCGGGTAACGGGATCGGGGCAAAAACTGCATGTGAACATGGGAAAGGATGTCAAACGTGACGAGGGAAACGCTCAAAATTAAGCCGTGGAACGGGGAAAAACCTCATTTTTTAAAGTTTTTGTAAATTTTTTGCCCCTAGAACAGGAAAGTAGAGAAAAACTAACGGTATTATTGAAAAGGACCCCAGTTAATTTTATTAAAAATATGTCAGTTGAAATTGAAACCCATTCTTCCGGTTGACACGAGTTCCTGTTGTTGTTTATGTTTGTCTTTTGTCTTTCATTAGTGTTTTTCTTGTACAATTCTCTTTTGGATTATAGGAATGAAATAGTAATTTTCAGCTATTGTAGGTGCTTTCTGTTATTTTTATTTATTTGATTTAAATAAACGGCTGTTAACAAGTTGAGACGACAGAGAAAAAATGAATTAAACAATATTCTCTTTTTTGTCGTTATAGATGCTGTACACAATTACAAAATTTGAACTGATTGCAGTTGATGCCAATCAATTAAGGCTGTTCATACAATGAAGAAATCGATTGTTATTAATCTTTATGGCCCTCTAAAAAGAGGTGGTCTAAAAAGGGATACGATTTCGGCTTTTGTGCGAACAATTGGAATCAATTTCGATCGATTCTAGTACTTTGAAATAAGCATGCGATAGATTGAAATCGGTTCTAATGAGAGATAAAATTACCTGATACTGATTGATAAAGTTTCAATATAATAAATCTTCCTATGTTGATACTTTGTCGAGTCAAAAATCGATGAAATCTTACCGAAGTGCTTCTGCAGGCAGTAATTACCAAGAACACATGTAATAATAGTGCGAGGCCAGGTAATAGATGAATTTATTGTCAATAAATAAATGGATAAAAATTAGATTGTATTTCAAAATTACCTGGGTAATCGATCTGTTGTCTCTTTAAAATATATTTTATTACACCTATTCGTCAAGTACTACAGGTAGCGGCGAAGTTTTACCTATGTAGTTTGATCATCATAACAAAAAGGAAGC
This sequence comes from Modiolus philippinarum, assembly GCA_002080025.1. Lineage (NCBI taxonomy): Eukaryota > Metazoa > Mollusca > Bivalvia > Mytilida > Modiolidae > Modiolus > Modiolus philippinarum. Next base: position 94,367 of record MJUU01060551.1, read on the forward strand.
GTAGGTTAGATCATTGGAACTGGAATTTCTTTCCACATGAAACTTGCTTTAAACTTCACCTAATGTTTAGGTGAAACATAATAGAAGGTCAAAGTTAAGTACACGACATATGAATGAATATGCATAATAATTAATGAGGTAGAAGTAATCGATTCGAGGAAAATAATTCCGGGTAAGTAAATAATTTGAGGTATATTATCAGTTAAAGTACTTCGAAATCTAGAGAATCAAAGGGAAGACAAAATGAAGATGGAATAGTCCAAGGCATTTACAAGAATTAAAGTGTCTAGATCTTGAATAACAAAAGAAATGCTCATAATAGGTCTTTAAATATTTAACACCTGCGATCGCGATGTTCATCTATTGATTTTGTCACGCCAGTATTCTAAATAACATTAGATACTATTCTTTAAGCGTGTTGTTGGCATACAAATACTGTGTGTATGGCCAGTGACCATAAATAATTAGATATGGGTTACTATGACATTTGTGTGATTCCGTTGTTAACGTGATAAAGGGTAATATTTTCACTTTTGAAATCTTTCTTAGGATGTATATTGCTTATGTATGGAGTGAATTGTAAAACACAAATAATCACTTTATGTCTAATTTGACTTCAAAACTGTCAATTTTTGCAAAAACTGCTTGTGTTATATTTGCGATCGTAAAGATATGTCAAAATATCTTTATAGAAATAAAATTAAAATTTTTAATTTGAATATTCATTTTCTATAAAATTATTACTTTTAATATTAACACATAAACCAAATCAAATACGTATATTTTCTATGGAAAAAATACAGGTCAACACATCTGATTTTTGCTGGTTCCCTTGTGTTGCCGTTACCCTGTATATAAACAAGTCAGTAAGGGTTATCTCTCTTACTGATTAACTAAGTATCTCCTGGAAGTCCTATCTCATATTTTGAGTTAAGGGTATTCAATTAAACACTGCTTCTAATGCATGCAATTAAACACCGTAATTTTTATGTTGTCCCTGTTGTTACTGCATTTTTTATTATTCTTCATACTTATCGCTAATTTGCTTGATTTTCAATTGTTCCCGAGCGACGATAATTCTACTATCACTGCACTGCGCTGATATTAACATATTATCGTCAATCTCTGTGGAACGTTAGCAACAGCGTATTAATATCATGTCGCGTGACGTTTCGTGAAAGAAATAATCCCACGAAAGAAATCGCTATATTTAACTAAAAATTATATGTTTAACAGTAGAAAAAGAAACATATACTGCCCTGGTATCAATAACAGAATTAGCGATAAAAACACTATTAGTAATTTGTTTTGCTCTTATGGATTTCTCAGCTCGTATTGCATCTCGTGCTATCGCACTTGATGTAATACAAGCTGAAAATTCCATACTCGCAAAACAAATTACTAATAGTATATAATTATTAAGCATCCAACTTGTGACAAGTATTTGTATTTAGTAATTTCCTTTGCATAACAAGCTGACTCGTTGTACAACGAAAAATACAATACGAATAGACCATTTGCCAATTCAAACGGACTTTGACCTCGCACTTTACAATTTTATGCAAAGGGAAGCAACTCTAGACCGAACAAATACGAGAGGTTTCCAACGTAAACTATCCAAAATGTAAAAATTATTTTCTCTTAACCCGTGCGATTTACAAACTGTATCTTTGGTGAGCTTTACCAAAATCATATTATTTTTTTCTATTTTATTCAGTGGATCATTATTAATATAGTAGGATTAATAGTGGTAATTTTCTGCAATTAAACTTTTTGGAGAATATATCTGCTTGATGTAGCAAGACAGTCTCCAGTATCTTTTTTTAACAAGAAGCCCACATCAATCTGAAAAAAAATCCTTGCTATATTCGAAAACACAAAAGATTAAAAAAGTCACGTGGTAGTAAATCTGCAATATTTATGGTGTTGGTACTTTCTGCTATCGTACTATGTACGAGAAAACCTTTTGGTTATCTCTTGAACTGCTGTGTAAGTTACATGGATTTCATGTAAATGCACTGATAACACAACTGTAATGAATTCAACGAAACTTAGCGTGCTGAACATGAAGGTTGTTGTTCTGTGTATTGTCTGCTTGTTTGGTAAGGTGAATTCATATAGATATAGGTAACACAGAAAATATTTATAACAAATAGTTAATGAAGATGTTAAAAATTTCATAAATCTTGATAATGTCACCATGAGGCCTTCAACAATGAGCAAAATGATGCGTTTTCTAGGAATGACTGGATATTGTAGAAAGTTTTTTCTTCAAAACTTTGTTTTTTCAATTAGTGAGCGAGCTAATTATTGAATGCAAATGTTAAGTTCATTTCATCAGTTGAGATGAAGCATTCGAAACACTAAAAGTCATCATAAAAAGTGCGCCAGTTTTAGAAAAACCTAATTTTGATTGTTAATTTAAATAAGTACATGTATTAGATTACAGTGATGTTGCTGTTGGAGTTTTTGTTTTTGACAAGATGGTATTGATGGAATGGACCATCTATTCTTTTTCATTTTTGTCGAGAAGATTTAATAAATATCAAAGAGAATACTTCACCATTGAAAGAGAATGTTTCTCCTTGATTTTGGAATTACATCATTTTGAAAATTCTGTAACTCCTTCAATTCAGCCTATCAATGTATATGTACTTATCACAACCCTTCTAAATATATTCATTAACTGAAAGATAAAAACCAAAGACTTTACTTTTACTTTTAGACATATGGCATATTAAAGGAAAAGATAATGTTATTGCAGATGCATTGTCAAGAGTTTGATTAATTTCATAACACCTCAGTGTAAATGTTTTTGTTTTTATTAAATGTTTTCCTTGCCTTCAAACATTTTCTTTTTAGGGAGGTGTACGCATTATTTTTATTTTGAAAGGCCTTCATATTACGTGATTTTTGGCCTAGATATGTAATTTGTTTACATGAGAAATGGTCATTGTTAAATGATTTTTGTCACATTTGAAATTTCGGGATCTTTGACTTATGTAAAAATACGATTCAATTTTCAATCAGTTGAAAAGAAGTTTCGAGTTATGTCTTGTAAAAGTTGTTTCTAGAAACTTGTATGTATAAAAAAGGGAGCAGAAATAGGTGGAGGCAGTTAGTTTTATAAGTTTATAACACAGAATTATTACGCACTACTTTGTATTTGACATCAAAGTTCATTGTTTAAGGTCTCATGGTCACTTCAAGATGAAGAACAACAATGAAAGCGTTATTCCATTTATAGGTTTTACTTTGTCCCATATTCATTTAGTCCATATCGTTTCAATATGTTACCTTTTCATCTAAATATTTTGTATGTCCCGCAGTAAACGTTAATCTTAAGATGAATTTCTGCGCATTAGCTATAAAGGCTAAAGGATAAAAGCGTTGAAAGTTCAAAAGATCCCTTTTCTTTGTCACTTACACAAGGAGGGTGAAAATGTGTACAATTGTCATCCATGTTTTATTTAAAACGATGAAATATATCAAATTTTAATCCCGAAAATGTCTGTAGAGTTATAATGTTACCATAGATAATCTTTTTAACTTAAAACGCTTGTTTCATTTTGGTGTACGTTCGGTATTTTATGTTTTTAAACATTAGTGTCTTTGCGTGATGACCGTCTGGAGTTTCCGCCAAATGCTAATGCACTCATGTTTGTAGCGCTCATTTTGATAGGATGACATTAAAATTTAAAGGTTAAAATCCACGATTTACAGTCGGATCTAAAAGCAACGTATGGAACACGCATGCACAACTTCCTTTATTAATATTGAATTTAAACGTTCTTTTTCGGATTTGCATTCGAAAAAAGATAACAAACTGTATTTTATGTATTTAAGGATATAAGCTGGTTAATCGAAATTTTACTGCCGCAAACAGAGTTTTCCGGCGACGTGTTTAGATCTGCCTTATCGTATCGGATATATCTGCATGATCAGAAATAAAACAAGTATGACTGATAGGACTACACGGGGTAATAGCATGCTTTTTTGATTCCCCTTTAATTTTCCAAAATTAATTTTTTACTAATTTACATCGGATGTATATCCAAGAGAAGTAATAACATAAATATCAAACAGGAGCTGAAATCCAAAGGGCAAACAGACAAAATAGTCCTCCTCGAAAAAGAGGAGGTTGGATTACAGGTTATTAAGTTACCATTATTGCAAATGCTACATTTTTGTCTAACAAAAGGAGCTAAGTTCAATGCCGAAACCACTTCTATATCAACTTTCTCATTTCACCTCCAAATCCCAATAGTCAGATGCGTTACTTCCCCTCTTTTACCATGTCTTTTATCCTCCATTTATATTTTGATTGTGAAGTTCTCTCGCGGAAAATTTTTACTTGTTGGTTTTTTGTTGTCTTTTCAACTTCATTGACCTTAATACATTTTCGCTCTCTACCTTGTGATATGAAGAGGCATAAAAAATCTTTGTGATCAAACAATATGTGGCCACAAAATCATACCTAAAGTTTCAAATTTTACAATCTGAATACTGTAAAAGGGGAAATTTTACAATCTGAATACTGTAAAAGGGGAAATTTTACAATCTGAATACTGTTAAAGGGGAAATTTTCGCGAGGGGTTTATTTTCGCTTATTTCGCGATAGCATATATTCGCGAATTTTTTTTATTAAAAACGTAACGAAACATTAGTGAGAATTTCGAGAATAAAACCTCGCAAATAGGTTTAGGAATCAAAATCGCGAAAATAAAACCACACCAAAATATCCCCTTTTACAGTACTTTGATATTTCAAGAGGAGTAAGACAAGTGGATTCTATGAGCCCTACTTTATTTAATATTTTCATAAATGATATTGGAAACGAATTTTCAAATACTGACAATTTTCCATTAAAACTTAAAGTTTCTCAGATTGGTTGCCTTCTTCCTGCTGATGATTTATTGATACTATCTGAATGTAAAGAATGTTTACAAAATAGTTTAAATATTCTTGAAAAGAACTGTGACAAAATGGCAATTGACTTCTACATACAAAAAAAGACAAACATTTTCAACATTCAAATATTAAAACAAAAATCATTTGTCAAATATAAAAAATTAGATTTACAAAATGTTTCAGAATATAATTTTCTAGGACTACAGATTAAATCAAATGTAAATGTAAACCATAGTTCAGAGGAACTGGTAAAATAGGCAAAAAAAAAGTTTTATTATACTGGTTCCTTGATCAGTTTACCTGTAAATGTTGCATGCAGTTTGTTTGACACAATGGTACAGTCTATAGCAACTTATAATGCAGAGGTTACATTCATGGATACATATCTGACCTTTCCTAGAGCTAAACAGCGTTCTAATATCACCGGGAAATAGTCTGATTTTCTGAAATTTACAGATAAAACTTGTTTGGAAAAACTCCACTTATCTTTTCGTAAATTTATTCTAGGAACTCGTGAAAACTCTTCTAATTTACAGTACGAACTGAATTAGGCAGATATCTTTTGGAACTAAAATTAAAAATTCGAAGTTTATTATTATTTATTAAATTTCTAAATTCTGTCAACTCCTTATTACATGAATTATTCTCATTAACAAAAAGATGAGACTCTTCAGGATGTTATACTTGGTACACATCTATTAATGATATTGTAAAGGAGATAAACTTAGAACCAAATAATTCAGAAGGTGTAAACGGTAAAAGTCAGATAGTCTTAATGAAAAAAAAATTAAAAAATACAATTTTTAAGTCATTACAAACAATGACAAAAGGGTTTATAAACAGAAATTTGAAAAAATAGAAAATACTAGCAAACTTTTTTTTATATAAAAGTCTCAAACAAAATTTGGAAAAGGATATTTACTTAAATTCACATATTTTTGAAAAAAGAAGACAAATTGTAAAATTAAGAATAAGTGATCATAATTTGTAAATAGAAAAATGAAGATACTTAAAGATACCTAGAGAAAATTGACAATGCCAGTTTTTGAATGATGAATTACACTTTTTGTTATATTGTAAGAAAAATTCTACTCTACGATCAGATCTTTTCAACAATAATTACAGCTGGAGATGCTAAAAATTTTAACACGTTCAGTGAAAATAAGAAAATTAAATTTTTGCTGTGCCCATCAACACCAAAGCAAGTAGAAAAAATAGGGTCGTTATAAAACGGTCATTAGAACTGAGTACATGTGACTCGTTACTCTGTTAATTATTTTTACTTTCTTGTTTTAGTTTTATTTGTAAATGCCATAAGCTATGTTTATATGACAATATAATATTTGATTGATTAAAACTTCTACAGGTGTTTGCCATGGCGAACCATGTGCAGCAGCGTTAGAGTGCAAAGAGACAGTATGTCATGAGTACCACGTACTGCAATGTCTTCACAGCGTATGTGCGTGTGCGCAAAAAACACCAATTAGTGAGTATTTTATATATGGTTATAATTTACAATACACGACAAATCCGCCTCTTCGTCTGCTCTTGATGATTTCTAATGATTGAAAAAATAGTTTTCTGAAGGTTTTAATTTGAGATGTTTATTTCATGGGGAAAAACTAATTGGCATTTGATTCTAACATGTTTATGTTGTTTTCATGTCAGTGTATATTCTGTGTTTATAAGTTAGACTTAATGAAAGATATATCCGATTTTACTTTTTTTTGTATCCTCCAACAAGAAATCAATCAGCTTTTGTTCTTCTGCATCATTATTAGTGCTTTGTATGAACTATTAATTTCCCCATGATCAAACATTCGGATGTAGAATATCTTCATATGGATTGATAAGTTTCAGTGATTTTATTAGAATTGAGAAGTAGTCCATGGGCTGAAACCCTCCCTGCACCCCCCCACATATAAACCCCACCCATATTTTTCAGTCCTTCTACATATATACCCTCTTCAAAATTAAACCTGTTAACATGAGCATGACATGCACGCAATGTTTGAACAGGCCCCTTTTTTAGACTCCTCCCATCCAACGAAATTTTGGAAAATTTCGTTTTTGATCAAAGTTTTTCTTTCAATTGCTTCAAATTGTTGATTGGTACCTCTCAGTCATGAAAAAATGGTATAAAATGATAGGCTATGGTATTACCTTTACAAATAGTCCACATAAGTGCCATTTCTATACCCAATACGTTATAAAAATTGAAAAACATTACACCTATCCCTTCGAAATGTTGACGTAAATTTTAAGATTTTTCTCGAATTTGTGTAAGTTCAATGGACCGTTGAAACCAGTATGTTTTTCATTTCGTAATTCTTGAAGTTGTTTTTAGTCTTTAAATGTCCTTTCTTAAAAATTAAGCATGTTAACATAATATTTATATGTTCTGAATGACCAAACTATCACTTTTAAATAGACAAATAAAACACATCTTCGAATATTTTCGTTATTTTGTTGACTTAAACTCAACATTGTGCCCGATATTGAGGAAAATGGCAATTTTCAACATTTCAGATTTGGCCAAAGTTCACTGTTAACCCGTAATATATGGCAAATCTGGAGTATATATCTGCAGATATGCCAATTAATTGTTCTAAAGGATACATTACTTGTCTAAAAACAGTGTTTAGAAAATCAAGGAGTATTTAATGTGACTCTGAATACCGAAAATCTTACCCCAACAAATATTCTCTAAACTTGTCAATTTTATGTCTTTGTTCGCATAAAAATAACCAGAAGATGCATAATGTGTGTTATACATGACAATGTTGCATTAATAAAATCATGATTTGGTATTTTAACAGCCAATTGTTGACTTAAACTCAATATTTTGCCCCAAATTGATGAAAAATGAGAATTTTCTGTATTTCAGATTAGTCCAACGTTTACTGTTAAATCGTAATATATGTCAAATCTGGAGGATATATCGGCAGATATGCCGTTTAATTGTTCTGTGAGATACATTTGATGTCTTAAAACAATGTTCAGAAAAACAAGGAGTGTTTAATGTGACTCAAAAAACCGAAAATCTTACCCATGGCCTAAAGTGGACACATAAGAAATTCAGTTTTCTAAAAATCTAAGTCCTTTGAGAACTAGAACTCCTTAGTACTGTTCATAATTAGCAGCCCCACGAGAGTCGTGCAACTGTCTACGACTAAATTTTCAGTTCAGAAATTGCATGAAATAGTAAGGATATTTCAAGACCTCTGTACGAATTTCTATGTTGTCAATTAACTATAAAGGGATAAGGAGTAAATGCAAAGTCTCTACAAATACATAGTAATGAGCAATGGAACAACGCCTTTACTATTGTTTGTCATCCAAGTCTGTCCAACATAGTAGGTGGATTTTCGACATGCTCATTTTCTCTGCAAAATTTTTCGATTTGCACCGATTTGTAGAGATTTCAAGACTGCTTCGAGATTACCCCGAGACAACCGACACACGAATTCACTAGACGTTCTACATGAACAGCCTTGTGAACCACACAAAGACATCTCACTTTTGTACTACTGTCGTAAGTTTTGAGGTAGCTGCATGTCACGTTTATCACACAGTATAAGCTGTCGGCTTTCGTGTGACAATTAAGACATCCATAGGTTTTTCAATTATCTCTATAAAAGAAAAAACATTTAGACCATTTTAATTTTAATTTTTAGTAAATTGTATACCATATAATGCTGCAGTTCGCAAAAAAAAAAAAAAAAAAAAAAAAAAAAAAAA